>APFE031609778.1:11369-41369 GCA_000404065.3 Pinus taeda
TCTAAGCTTTTCAAAAATAAGGAAAGCATGCAAATACCAGGCAGTTCGTGGTCTTCCAGACATCAAAATTCCAGACAACACCATATGCAAATCATGTCAGTTTGGTAAGAAAACCATAAATAACTTCCCCGAGAAGGAAGGATCAGCTAGTAGGCCTCTTGAGCTAGTCAATACATATGTATGTGGTCCATTTAGGATAAGGTCGCCTCGAGGAGAAGAATACTTTATATTATTCATTGACGACTTCTCTAGGATGGTTTGGTTAGGACTTATGAAGCACAAGGACGAAGCATTCGAAAAATTAAAATCCTTCAAAGCCTTGGTTGAAAATGAATCAAATTACAAAATTAAGTGCCTTAGGTCCGACAGAGGTGGGGAGTTTACCTCAAATGAATTTTTTGCTTTTTGTGAAGAACATGGAATAAGAAGGGAATTCTCTACAGCTATGACTCCTCAGCAAAATTGAGTGGTGGAAAGGATGAACAGAACAATCCAACAAATGGCTCGTTCTATGCTTGATGAGTCTGGAACTCCCGCAACCTTCTGGGGTGAAGCTGCATTTGATGCGGTTGTTATTCTCAACAAAACAAATGTCCGAGTAAACAAAACTCAAACTCCTCATGAGCTCTGGTATAGTGGGACTCCTTCGGTCAAGCATTTCAAGATATTTGGAAGCAAATGCTATATTAAGAATACTGATGAACAACTTGGCAAACTTGAACCTAGAGTAGATGAAGGCATTCTCCTTTGTTATTCTCCCCACAGCAAAGCATATAAGTGTTATAATAAAAGACTTGGAAGAATTGTTGATAGCATTGATGTAGTGGTTGATGAAAAAGGATACATTCCTAGGCAAGTAAATTATGAAAATATCGTAGAGGATGAAGACTACCCTCAAAATCAGACTGATTATGAAGAAGAGACCCATGAAGAAGAAACCTATGAGGAGCCAGAGGAACAAATAAGGATACAAGAGAATAATCCTTCCAGGTATGTTCAAAAGAATCATCCAGAATCACAAATTTTGGGGCAAAAGGAGGTAGGTGTACAAACAAGAAGAACAATTGCAGAAGCCTTAAGCTATTTGGCATTGCTCTCCTCCACTGAACCACAAAATGTAAAAGAGGCATGCAAAGATGAATGTTGGGTCAAGGTAATGGATGAAGAACTTGAGTAGATCGAAAAGAACAACAGTTGGGAGTTGGTCCCTAGACCAAAAGATAAGAATGTCATAGGGACAAAATGGATCTTCAAAAATAAGTTAAATGAAAATGGGGAAGTAATTAGAAACAAGGCCAGACTTGTCTGTAAAGGGTATGCTCAACAAGAAGGAATAGACTTTGAAGAAACTTTTGCTCCCATTGCTAGACTTGAAGCCATACGAATGTTCCTTGCTCTCTCAAGCTTTCAGAAATTCAAAGTATTTCAAATGGACGTGAAATCGGCCTTTCTAAATGGATACTTAGAAGAAGAAGTATACATTGAGCAGCTAGATGGTTTCATTCTTGGGAATGATCCAAATCCTGTATGCAGACTGAAAAAGGCTCTCTATGGTCTTAAACAGGCTCCAAGGGCTTGGTACTACCAGTTGGACAAATACCTTCATCAACAAGGTTTTTCAAAAGGTTTAGCAGATAGCAATCTTTATATAAAAATTGAAAATGACAAATTGCTAATACTTGTTGTGTATGTAGATGATATTATATTTGGCAGCAATGAAGAAGCTATGAGTCAAAGCTTTGCCATGGTGATGCAGAAAGAATTCAAAATGTCCTTGCTTGGAGAACTGACATATTTTCTTGGATTCCAAATCCAACAAAATGAAGGCAGTATCTTCTTGTCTCAAACCAAGTACCTCAAGCAGATTCTGAAGAAGTATGGCATGGAAGATGCAAAACCAGTATGTACCCCCATGGTTACAGGATGCAGTCTTAGTGCAAATGATGAATCAACAGCAGTACATCAGCCCACCTGTAGATCTATGATTGGAAGTCTACTTTATTTGACAGGTACCCAACCAGACATCATGCATGCAGTGGGAATAGTTGGGAGATTTCAGGAAAATCCAAAGGAAAATCATCTTCAGGCAGTAAAGAGAATCTTCAAGTACCTTCAAGGAACTCAAAAATATGGCTTATGGTATCCTAGAGATACAGATCTCACACTTCATGCTTATACTGATGCAGATTGGGCCGGAAGCGTGGATGACAGGAAGAGCACAAGTGGTGGTGCATTCTTTATGGATCTGCACAGTTTAGACTCAGAAAAGCTGCGGATATTCGCAGGCCTCTCTTGGTGAAGTTGCGGACTTATCTTGAAACATTTGTTGATTGTCTTTTATCTATTGCAGCAGAATTTTGGGTTTAAATTTCTGGTATTACTTTTCTGTTTACAACATTCTGAAGAGTTGGGTGATTCATTGGTTGATCGTATAAGAAGATTGGGTGACTTGCATCTACTTGATGATTATTTGATCTTCTTGGATCCAGCTTGAAAATTCATGAAACGTGGTCCCTAAAGAAGTAAAAAGAGCAAAGGGGGTTGTAGCTCCCTTCCAGGAGAAACTGGAAAATGAGAGAGGGTTGTAGCTCTCTGCAAGTTGCAGCCTACGTACTGGTAAAGGACTGCACCAGTACAAATTCATTTTAAAAGAAGTTTCTAATTGAAAGAAGATAGAAACATATTGCAGTAGGTGGTTTTCACCCACATTGGGTTTCCACCTTATATCTAGTGTTTCTTGGTGTGATTATCTGTCTTTCTTGTGCTTGCTCATTATTATATGGTACTGACATACAAACTAATGATCAATATCTGAAGAATAAATTAAAGTATAAATCTGGAAGGTATATTGAAAAGAATTTGATAATATTGATTCACCCCCCCCTCTCAGTATTATTTCCAACAGCCCCATCCAATGCTTTGTGCAACCCTTGTTGCACAAGCAGATCCCTAACCTTTGGTTTCCAAAGAGCAAATTGCTTTTTCCGATGAATTTCCACCTCGATTTTTTCATTCGACATCTTGGCCATTTTTCTTCAGTCTAGGGTTTTTCCTTTTCAAAAAATAGTCTCAGCCTTTGAACTAGAGTTTATCTATTTTCTTTCTTCAAAAAACCTTAAAAATAATTCCCAAAACAACCCTTGGACAGTTTATTATTGTATTTTTTATTATTATTATATTATTATTTTTTTTTTTTTTTTTTTTTTTTTTTTTTTTTTTTTTTTTTTTTTTTTTTAACTCTATTTTCTTTTCTTCAAAACACATCCACCCCTTTATTTTCCACAACGTTCTGAAAAAAATAATTTCTAAAACAAAAGTTTCTCTCAAATTTAACCACAAAAAAAAATATCTGGATCTAGCACGCAGATCTAGTAGCACTGCTGGCAGCAACTGTGGCAGCGAATACGACGAGGTTCTGGCAGTGACTCCATGGTTTCTTCCTCACCAACAGATGGCTCTAGACGCAAAGATTTTGGTCTTTACGTAGACCACCCTTCCTTCATGCAGAGGGTTTTGGAATTCTAGACTTCACGCAGGTAGACCACCCTTCCTTCACACAGAGGGTTTTTGGCGTTCTGGTCTTCACACAGACAGATGAGTTTCCCTCCTCACGCAGGCAGATTTCAGATTCTTACCCTTCAATCTTCACGCGGGCAGTTATGGACACATGTAGCAGGTCCACGCAGAGCAGAGAGAAACAATTGCTCCTCGATGGTTCTGGAACAGGCCAACAACATGCCTCCTCGCTCCTCAACAGTTCTAGATAAGGCCTCCTTGCTCCACATAGGTTCTGGACATATAGACAAGGCTAGCAATGGGCAGCAACAGTGGTCCACATAGAGAGCACTCAAATCAGTCCTCAACAGTTTTGGATAGAGTGATAACACGCAGCACTCGTCCACTGAAACAAATGACCCAACCAACCTTCCTATGCAGCGTCTCCTCAACTTAACGCACACTCTGATACCATTTGTCGTTTGAATATGGGAAATAATGAAGAAAAGAAACTAAATACATTCAGTTATACATTGACCAAGAAAAGAAACTGAATTCAAACACACACAAATAGACACACGGGATTTACGTGGTAAAACCTCGACAGTGTGTCAAGGAAACATCCACGGGGCAAGGGATTGGAATCTCTATTAACAATGATTCTCCATGATTACATTTCTCGGGCATTCACTAGTTTTATACCAGCCGCCTCCGTTACATAACTACTATTTCAGTATAGAACTAACTAGTTACATTTTACCCAAAATTGCATAATTGATTGTCAAACTAACAGGACTTTGGTATGTCCACATTCTCATTGTAAACTCTGACTTTGATGTAGATGATATGTCTCATCTTATACTTGGAAGGTGTGACATTAATTGCTTCAGTGATCATTTGGTAATTTCCAAAACCATCTTTGGAAATCACAATGTGTGGTCATGTGGATGATTACAAGTACCTTTGGTTGTCAGATAATAACCATTTTTGAAAAGTATCTTCCTCGATTAGACTATATTGAGAGTCCAACTCCTCCTCTCATTCTAAACTGAACAGACGACGGTTTATGAGCTAGAAAGGTTGTACATCCAAAGAAAATTTCTCACTAATTATCACACATTAAGAGCTCTAGAGGATATCAAATCTTTTATATTATTGTTGTCTATTAAATTGAAGTGACTGAAACCATTCAAATAGGTTTCTTGGTTCATCAAAGTCATGCTAAGCATATTTGGGATATCTTTCTTGACTTAATCATTGCTTAAAAAAACGTTGAGTGTCCACCATATCTTGGAAAATATCAACACAATATTTCCATGTCGCATGTTCTATTTCATTCATCATATCATTGTCTAAACTTATGTACAATTCGTAAGCTCATTGTGCATGTTCCATGCTCTGAGTTAAGCTAAAATTATCAAAATATTGGGTGTTATTGTCTCGCAACCATGATACGATGCAAACACTAATACAAATCGGTGGGGAAATATTGTCTAGCAAAAGACCAACTTTACTAAATTAGACAACACTTTCCTACCTTGGGGGTCATTGCGGACTTCATTGGAAGTAACTAGAGTCCCCATTAACACACCAACTATGTCAAGGAGTAGCATAATTGAAGTCAGAGAAACAAGGATGGATCAATTTTTCAAGTTTTGAGCCTTTCGTTCTTCATCGCAGTTGACTCGAACATTTCTCCTAACAAAACTCATCATTTGGACACCAAGTCCAGAAATTTCAGATCGATGGACCCTAAAAGTATAAAATAAATTCCAATCAAAGAACTTGATTATAAATTTGCACTCTTTAGACGGCTCGACTTGGATCAATGGGATTGAACACTTCAAGCAGTGCTCTTATATAATTGCAAATTTTGGTTATGTGGCTATGATGAATTTAGTGCTATTATCTTCTAGTCGTCTAATATTCTAGTTGGGAATCGAACCCACCATGACCACTTTCTTTGGTCAGACCTCTGACAATATTGTCTTTGCGCATGTACTCGGATGATTCTAAGAGACCGCGTATTGAACCAATGCCAACATGATCATCTCTTGTTCATTACCATCCCACGTGGAAGCTTTTCTTTAATTGTCTGGAGCTTCGTTTTAGTGCTAAGAAGTTGATTATGTGGGAGTGTGGAGAAAACATATTTCTCCACACTCCCGCACAATAATATTCTTTGCAACATTTCTTTAATATATGGATACACCATGATGGCCTGACATGGTTAGTCAGCACTTAGCAACATCTATTCTGAAGAAAGTGTGTCTAACATACTTTATTTATAGCTATTAGCTTAAGAAGTTAATCATAGTTTTATTTAATTATATAAAATAATATTTTGATGGACCGGTCTCTGGCTCTAATGACAATCTCTCCAATTTGAGAGAAATATCTTCAATATTCGTCTCTCTCTCCTTTGAATCTTTCCTCAGATCATTAGTCATTAACCTAATAATTTCATTCTTTTATTGTGGATTTCAATTCAAGTTGGAATCAAGCCATTTTCTATATAGCTATGGATGAGCCAGTCACCAGTGAAAAGGCAATATAACATGCGCCAGCAATAAAATGCAAATCTCATAATTAAACTCCAGCTATATATGATCCAGGCAATCCATAGGATGTGTGTACTGTAGTTTGACCATAAAGCACCAGATTTCTATTCTAGATATAATATGTACACAGCATAGTTAATACGCACATGAATTCTCAGACAGTGCGTGCAGCAGTCTTCACTTGTTGCGGTGTGCGCATCTAACAAATACAGTTTTGTGGCTTATCAATACAAGGAACAGATATATAAACATTTGCACCGTAGATCAAATGTGCACACGATTCTCAACATTCCACGTTATCATTATACCAGCCTTTCAGCGGGTTTTATGGTGCACTCTCAATACTATACACAGGTTTTTATAGCGGTTCATTACCACGCTGTTGTCAACACAGTTCCACCCTACAGTTCTGCTGTCCACACGAAACCCGCATACTTCTACCAATGGATGCACAATATTTATAACTTACAACAGCATACAACACATTTCTATCAGCTTTCCATTGGAATTATGAGCGCACAGCAGTTATAAAATCCACAAACATACAATATAATTGACATAAGGATAGCGCACACACAGCGGCAATTAAACGCACATCCAATTACCTTTCTTTTTATTAGCAACACCAACAACAGTCTTTACATAAAGACTCATAGAAAATATAACAAAACATTCATTACATAGCCATCTTCCGTCCACAGAAACGCGCCCTCTTCATTCATACTTCCAGACCTTTGGCGATTTTAATTATCTCCCTCAACAATACCAAAAACTACAGTTCATTACATGAGAAGAACAGTTTATACAACAATATTGGGCGCCTCCGCTTGCAGCCAATCCCTTTTTTTTTTTACTCATAATGTATATCTTTATTTAGTACAAAAGCGGCTTTTTACCTAATAATTTAAGCTTTTTACCATTTAGCAAGTTTTATTCTCTATGCTAATCCTACTTTTAAAGAAAAGATGGCATGTTTTATTTTTTTCCCTATTTTTAACTGGAAAGAGCAGGCTTTTTCCCATCTGAATGGCATGCACCTGCATCATATTTTGGCCCACAATCACATTTATGAAGAAGTCTACATTGGCCAGTAGGTTTAATAACATGTGTTTGCAATTTTTAAATTATATGTTGCATAGCAACCTAACTTTTGGCATCATACCTCTCTAGATTTACACATCAATGTCTCAACGAAATCCGTTCACAGTAACAACATAAAAGTTGGCTATGTTGGATTTTTGAACAACAACAAATTATAGCGTATTTTGACCACTGCTTTCAATGCCCGTTTCCTAAGGTGCTGCAACTATATACGAATTATAACTTTCACTAAAATGAAAGGATTAGGAATCTCAATGCAGATGTTGAATTTTTTTGAAAGCAAATAATTACGATTCTCATCAAAAATAACAAACTTTGGAATAATGGAAATTTTTCACATTCAAATTCCCTTAAATTGGCAACACTTATATACTTCTTCTCAACTTCCATGCGTCAGGGATTGTACAATGAGCTAAGTTCGTTACGTGAAGCTCCGCAGTACTACACAATGTCATGTCATTCTGGCTCCATTAAAAAATTATTTTAATGAATTAATGATATGTACACCAGCACTCTCCAATAACAACAATACAACAAATATTACTAAGATTCCTTGATTGTGAGAATCAAGAACTCAGTAGATATATGTCAGTTTCATTGAATATACAATTAGACATCTCTTTTAGATGGTAAATTGTATTAAGTAAAACAATTTCAAGATTAAAGATTAACATTTATGATTATCCAGTTAAGTTGTGTGACATAGTAGTGCCACTTGAGTTTCATCAACTAGTGCTCTTTTGCATGGACATTACATCTTGTATGTGTTTTATTCGTTAAGTGGGAATTGGACTAGACATTTTGTGGAAACACTCCAAAATGTAGAATGTACAACAATATGACTACGATGTAAGTTTTTTGAAACGCTAGATGTAACCATTGCAATTAAGAAACAAGTCTAGGGACTATTTGTAGGTTCTCCTTCATGAGACATGATCTCTGGAGTCTCAACTACAACTTGAGGTTGAAATGGTGTTGGAGATTGTGACAACCTTGCTCTTCTTCCCCATGAACCAACTTCAAGGCTTCCAACCAAATTTCATTCACTTATTTTGAGTTTTAACCTTGTTAGCATGACACAAAAATAGCAAACAATAAAATCCTTCTTTCACAAAGCAAATCTAGTAAGCAAAAACCAGTGCTCTAACACCAACTTGATCTGAAATGGAGCAGATTAGTAATGTTGTGATAATTACCCATTCAGAATAAAACCCAAGATTCTTATCATTTTCTTATCAAGTTCTTAAGGATTCACTAATTTTACTTAATTAATTGATTCCCATGAGAGTTTCTTATGTAAATGTTATAAAAAATTTAACATAAAATATATGTTGAACAACAACAACAAAAAATAATAAATAACATTAAAAGACATCAAACAACATATACATTTTATGAGGAGTTCATCCGTCTTAGGCTACGTCTCCTTGTTCCAGCTTCCAATGCTTGGGCCTCTCTACTATACTCAAAATTAAAACAAATGTGTGTTTACAATGCTCAAATGCCTTTGAAACCTGTCTCAATGAGTTCAGAATACTCAAAAAAGCTATCTAGCCTCTTTTTGCATCCAATTTGGTAAAAAACTAAAGAAGTTATGACTTTTCCTAGTTTTCCCACTATTCGTTCCACAATTTTCTCCACATCTGGCATGATCCTACAAATTAGCCCCAAAAACATGCTCACTGAGCGAAAATTTCACCGCGTGGTGTGCCATAATCTGTCGGTCAAATCTTATGGCAAATCGCAAACAGCAAGGACTGACAGGCTTAAGTTTTATGAATACAGTGATGATGTGTGATTGCGATGTGGCAAACCCAACGGGAGTATAAATTGGAATCCATAAACAAATCATATTTGGGATATCGTAATCGACGAAGTTCCTGTGGTCTTAAGGTCTGCAGGACTCTTCCTTCTTGCGATTTGTGATTACACTATCGCATCGCAACCCGGTACCTATCAGGGCCAATTTTGTAACATCGCTTCGCTTCCCTGTTGTGATATGTGATATGTGATTTATCACATCGTAACTCTAGTCTTGCCAAGGGCTGATTTCTATAAAGCCTTTCCTTTGCAATCTATGATTATGATTTATCGCATCGCAACCCTTCCCTTCTCGGGAGATTATTCTTTAACATGATTCGCCTACGACTTGTGATTGCGATATGCAAGGGTGAATGGTAGCCTACCACTTAGCGCCTCTTCATTCACTGAAGGGCCTGCCACGTCATCCAATCCTGCCATGTAAGCAAGTCAAATATGAACTTTGGCTTGCTCTAAGTTCTGCACACGAGATTGGATTTGAGTATCGTTCAGACTGTTGGAATAAGAATGATGAGCTCTTTGATCTAAAGTTGAGTTTAACAAAATTCTGACACTTTGATTTTTTGGCATAATTTTGAGCACCTGATCACTCCTTCCCACTGGAAGCTTTTAGACCCCAAAATATTATATTAGTTGTTGAACAGATGAGGTTATTGTTCCCTCACCTTCCCCTCTTCAATCCATTTGGCCTTTGATGGATTTGTAACTTTGAGACCCACTCAAAGATAATCAACATTTCCCCTCTTTGATGACCTTGTTCTTATGTCAAGTATGTTGTCTTGCTGAAGCTCATCAAGAAATTCTGAAGAAAAATCTTCAATTGATGGAATATTTACACTTTCTCCTTGATCTCCAATCAAAGGAGGCTCATACAATCTCAAATTTTCAACATCAATAACTGAATAAATTTTCATTTATGAAGGAAAATCAATCTTGAAAGAATTATTACCAATCTTTTTTAGAATTTTAAATGAACCATAATGGATTGGCTTCAGCTTTTTACTTCACCTTGAAGCGTTTCCTTGCTAATGTAAAGCCAAACTTCATCACCTGCTTGAAACTGACGATCCACACTATGCTTATCATGCCTTGCCTTATACTTGCCTTAACTCTTTTCTAGTTGTTCTTGAACTATTTGGTGAATCAATTGAATTTTCTCAATGAATTCTTTTACTCTATCTATGTCACTATGTCCATCTACAACTACATCTCTCTCAAACATGAAATTCAAAGGCAATTTAGGCAAATAACCAAGACATTCCTCAAAAGGCGAAGTTAGAGTAGAGGAGTATTTTTCTCGATTGTAAGCATGTTGAATATAATGCAATTGTTCATCCCATAAATCAGGTTGTTTGCTGCAATATCTTCTTAGCAAATAAATAATTTTCCTATTAACCACTTCATTTTTACCATCTATTTGCAGATGGAAGGTTGTACTTTTCTTCAACTTGGTGTCCATCAAGTTCCATAAATTTTACAAAAATTCCCAACAAATCGGGCATCACGATCACTTACAATAGAAGTAGGTAATCCAAAATGAACCCATACATTTTGAAAGAAAAGTTGAGTTGTTTGTTCAGTTGTAATTTGTTTTTTACAAGGAATTAATATGCACATCTTGTTGGACCAATCCAAAACTACGTACAAATAATCATGACCTTTTCTTGATAAAGGAAGACCTAATACAAATTCCATAGAAACACTCTCCCATGGACGTGAAGGCACTGGAAGTGGTGTGTACAATACTAGTTTCCAATTACTAGGCTTACTGATTGCACACAATGAACAACCTCTGATAAAACGTAACACACTTTCAAGCATACGAGGCCGGTATAAATACCTCTGAATATTTTCCATTGTTTTACTTACACCGAAATGTCCAACAATAAGAGAATTGTGCACCTCCCTTGTGACATTTACTCTCTCTCCCTGTGGAACACAAAGTTTTCCCAAATAATAAAACAGATTATCATGTACATGGTAGTCTAATTCCTTAACTTGGTGGCCTTGACTTAAGTTTTAATATACCTCTTGAAAGTCAGCATCATGTGCGTATTGTTCAACATAACTTTTAGGCAAAACAAAATTATTCTCGAGTAAAATGGCTACATTAACAACCAGTCTAGAAAGCATATCAGAAACTTTGTTATAAATACCTTTCTTGTACCTAATTACCAAGTGGAATTGTTGTAAGAATCCCATCCAACGAAAGTGCCTTGATTGTTGCAATTTTGTTTGAGATTGTAGATATTGCAAAGGTTGATGATTGGTGTGAATAATGATTTCTTTTCCCATTAAGTAATGCTTCCATTTCTTTACACTGTGCACCAATGTGTAAAGCTCTTGATCATATTTAGGATAGTTAATAACAGCACCATTAAAAATCTCAGAATGAAATGAAATGGGCTTACCATTCTATAAAATAACTACAGTCATGGAGTCGTCACTTACATCTATTTGTATTTCAAATGGTTGTTTCACATCCAGTAATGCTAAAACTGGGGCTGAACTGATCTTTTGTTTTAAAGCATTGAATTGTTTTTTATGTTTTCCTCCCCACTGAAAGACAACCTTCATGCTTGTCAAAGCATGTAGTGGAGCTGTTATGGAAGGGAAATTGGCAATGAACTTCCTCCAGTATTGTGTTGCTCCTATAAAACTCTTTACTTTTGTGACTGATTTGGGTATTGGCCAATTCACAATGACTAAAAATTTAGAGCGGTCAATCTTCAACTCACCTCCTCCAACTATGTGGCCCAAATACACTAAGGAAGTTTTCCCAAATTCAGATTTAGACATCTTCATAAATAAATGTTCTTTTTTCAAGGCATCCAACACTTTCCTTACATGTTTGATATGCTCTTCTCGTGATTTGTTGAATATAAAAATATCATCTAAATAGACAATTACAAACTCATCAAGAAAGGATCTTAAAACATCATTCATAACTCTCATGAATGTAGTTGGAGCGTTGCAAAGACTGAAAGGCATAACCAACCACTCAAACAATCCCTATTGGTTTTAAAAGAAACAAGTCCAGGAACTGTTTGTAGGTTCTCCTTCATGAGACATGATCTCTGGAGTCTCAACTACAACTTGAGGTTGAAATGGTGTTGGAGATTGTGACAACCTTTCTCTTCTTGCCCATGAACTAACGTTAGGGCTTCCAACCAAATTTCCTTCACTTATTTTGAGTTTTAACCTTGTTAGCATGACACAAAAATAGCAAACAATAAAATCATTCTTTCACAAAGCAAATCTTGTAAGTAAAAACTAGTGCTCTGACACCAACTTGATCTGAAATGGAGCAGATTAGTAATGTTGTGATAATTACCCGTTCAGAATAAAACCTAATATTTTTATCATTTTTTTATCAAGTTCTTAAGGATTCACTATTTTTACTTAATTAATTGATTCCCATGAGAGTTTCTTATGTAAATGTTATAAATAATTTAACATAAAATATATGTTGAACAACAACAACAAAAAATAATAAATAACATCAAAATACATCAAACAACATATACATTTTATGAGGAGTTCATCCATCCTAGGCTACGTCTCCTTGCTCCAACTTCCAATGCTTGGGCCTCTCTATTATGCTCAAAATTACAACAAATGTGTGTTTACAATGCTCAAGTTCCTTTGAAACCTGTCTCAATGAGTTCAGAATACTCAAAAAAGCTATCTAGCCTCTTTTTGCATCCAATTTGGTAAAAAACTAAAGAAGTTATGACTTTTCCTAGTTTTCCCACTATTCGTTCCACAATTTTCTCCACATCTGGCATGATCCTACAAATTAGCCCCAAAAACGTGCTAACTGAGAGAAAATTTCACCTCGTGGAGGGCCATAATCTGTCGATGGAATCTTATGGAAAATCGCAATAAGCAAGGACCAACAGGCTTAAGTTTTATGAACACAACGATGATGTGTGATTGCGATGTGGCAGACCCAACGGGAGTATAAACTGGAATCCATAAACAAATCATATCTGGGATATCGCAATCGACGAAGTTCTTGTGGTCTTAAGGTTTGTGGGACTCTTCCCTCTTTCGATTTGTGATTACGTTATCACATCGCAACCCAGTACCTATCAGGGCTGATTTTGTAACATCGCTTTGCTTCCTTGTTGTGATATGTGATATGTGATTTAGTGCATCATAACTCTGGTCTTGCCAGGGGCCAATTTTTGTAAATCCTTTCCTTTGCGATCTACAATTGTGATTTATCGCATCGCAACCCTTCCCTTCTCGGGGGATGATTCTTTAACATGATCCGCCTATGACTTGCAATTTCGATATGCAAGGGAGAATGGTAGCCTACCACTTGGCGCCTCTTCATTCGCTGAAGGGCCTGCCACGTCATCCAATACTGCCATGTAAGCAAGTCAAATATGAACTTTGGCTTGCTCTAATTTTTGCATATGAGCTTGGATTTGATTTTCGTTCGCACTGTTGGAATAAGAATGATGAGCTCTTCGACCTAAAGTTGAGTTTAACAAAATTCTAACACTTTGATTTTTTAGCATAATTTTGAGCACCTGATCACTCCTCCCCACTGGAAGCTTTTAGACACCAAAATATTATATTTAGTTGTTGAACAAATGAGGGTATTGTTCCCTCACCTTCCCCTCTTCAATCCATTTGGCCTTTGATGGATTTGTAACTTTGAGACCCACTCAAAGATAATCAACATTTCCCCTCTTTGATGACCTTGTTCTTATGTCAAGTATGTTGTCTTGGTGAAACTCATCAAGAAATTCTGGAGAAAAATCTTCAATTGATGGAATCTTTACACTTTCTCCTTGATCTCCAATCAAAGGAGGCTCATACAATCTTAAATTTTCAACATCAATAATCGAATAAATTTGCATTTATGAAGGAAAATCAATCTTGAAAGAATTATTACCAATCTTTTTTAGAATTTTTAATGGACCATAATGGATTGGTTTCAGCTTTTTACCTTCACCTTGAAGCACTTCCTTGCTAATGTAAAGCCAAACTTCATCACCTACTTGAAACTGATGATCCAAACTATGCTTATCATGCCTTGCCTTATACTTGCCTTAACTCTTTTCTAGTTGTTCTTGAACTATTTGGTGAATCAACTGAATTTTCTAAATGAATTTCTTTACTCTGTCTATGTCGCTATGTCCATCTACAACTACATCTCTCTCAAACATGAAATTCAAAGGCAATTTAGGCAAATAACCAAGACATGCCTCAAAAGGCGAAGTTAGAGTAGAGGAGTATTTTGCTCGATTGTAAGCATGTTGAATATAATGCAATTGTTCATCCCATAAATTAGGATGTTTGTTGCAATATCCTCTTAGTAAATAGATAATTTTCCTATTAACCACTTCATTTTTACCATCTGTTTGCGGATGGAAGGTTGTACTTTTCTTCAACTTGGTGTCCATCAAGTTCCATAAATTTTACCAAAAATTCCCAACAAATCGGGAATCATGATCACTTAAAATAGAAGTAGGTAATCCAAAATGAACCCATACATTTTGAAAGAAAAGTTGAGTTGTTTGTTTAGTTGTAATTTGTTTTTTACAAGGCATTAATATGCACATCTTGTTGAACCTATCCACAACTATGTACAAATAATCATGATCTTTTCTTGATAAAGGAAGACCTCCTACAAATTCCATAGAAACACTCTCCCATGGACGTGAAGGCACTGGAAGTGGTGTGTAAAATACTAGTTTCCAATTACTAGGCTTACTCACTACACACAATGAACAACCTCTGATAAAACATGACACACTTTCAAGCATATGAGGCCGTTATAAATACCTCTGAAGATTTTCCATTGTTTTACTTACACCGAAATGTCCAACAATAAGAGAAGTGTGCACCTCCCTTGTGACATTTACTCTCTCTCCCTGTGGAACACAAAGTTTTCCCAAATGATAAAACAAATTATCATGTACATGGTAGTCTAATTCCTTAACTTGGTGGCCTTGACTTAAGTTTGAATATACCTCTTGAAAGTTAGCATCATGTGCGTATTGTTCAACATAACTTTCAGGCAAAACAAAATTATTCTCGAGTAAAATGGCTACATTAACAACCAGTCTAGAAAGCATATCAGAAACTTTGTTATAAATACTTTTCTTGTACCTGATTACCAAGTGGAATTGTTGTAAGAATCCCATCCAATGAAAGGGCCTTGATTGTTGCGATTTTGTTTGAGATTGAAAATATTGCAAAGGTTGATGATTGGTGTGAATAATGATTTATTTTCCCATTAAGTAATGCTTCCATTTCTTTACACTTTGCACCAATGTGTAAAGCTCTTTATCATATTTAGGATAGTTAATAACAACACCATTAAAAATCTCATAATGAAATGAAATGGGCTTACCATTCTATAAAATAACTGCACTCATGGAGTAGTCACTTGCATCTGTTTGTATTTCAAATGGTTGTTTCACATCCAGTAATGCTAAAACGGGGGCTGAACTAATCTTTTGTTTTAAAGCATTGAATTCTTTGTGATGTTTGCCTCCCCACTGAAAGACAACCTTCATGCTTGTCAAAGCATGTAGTGGAGCTGTTATGGAAGGGAAATCAGCAATGAACTTCCTCCAGTACTGTGTTTCTCCTAGAAAACTCCTTACTTTTGTGACTGATTTGGGTATTGGCCAATTCACAATGACTAAAAATTTAGAGGGGTCAATCTTCAACTCACCTCCTCCAACTATGTGGCCCAAATACACTAAGGAAGTTTTCCCGGATTCAGATTTAGACATCTTCATAAATAAATGTTCTTTTTTCAAGGCATCCAACACTTTCCTTACATGCTTGATATTCTCTTCTCGTGATTTTTTGAATATAAAATATCATCTAAATAGACAATTACAAACTCATCAAGAAATGATCTTAAAACATCGTTCATAATTCTCATGAATGTAGTTGGAGCATTGCAAAGCCCAAAAGGCATAACCAGCCACTCAAACAATCCCTATTTGGTTTTAAAAGAAATCTTCCAAATATCCTCCTCAACTATTCTAACTTGATGATATCCACTTCTCAAGTCTAATTTAGTGAAAAAAAATTCATTCTTTAATTGATCTAGCAAATCATCTATTCTAGGCAGTGGGTATCAATTCTTTATGGTAATTTTATTCAAAGCTCGATAATCTACACACATGCGCCAGGTTCCATCTTTCTTGGGTACCAAAACAATTGGTGAACCACAGGGAAAAGTAGAGGGACGAATTACACCTTTATCAAACAATTCTTGAACTTGTTTCTTAATTTCTAAACTTTCCAGAATTGACATTCGACACATACCGATATTTGGGAGTGGACAATCCTGTTGTAGCTTAATTTTGTGCTGAATTCCCCTTTTTGGTGGAAATCCCTTTGGTTCTTGAAACAAATCTCCATATTGATTGACCACATCAACCAATTCGGCTTTCATATTCATGTCACAACCTGTAAAGGATTCACGCTCTATGTCATTATTCTGCTTGATCATAAGGAGCATGAGATTCTTGCTAGAATTAACTAGTCGCTTCATTTTCCCTACACTTGCTAAAGATAGATTAAGCTTTCTATGATGTGTTCTCACAATATACTCCACTCCATCTTTGAAAATATTATATTTGTTCTTAAATCTATGGAAAATGGATTTTCAATCAAAGAGATATGGGCTTCCCAACACAATTCTAGAAATATCTAGTGACACTACATATAATTCGATTTCATCAACGAAATTGGCAGTAATAGCAAACCTGAAAACGCATTTCCTTGTGACTTGAAGATTTGCATCCTTGGTTATCCAACCGAATGGATACAGTTTTTGATGTGGCGCAGTTTCCAGATTCAACTTCTTAACCAATTTTGTAGAAATTAAATTTTCCTAGGATCAACTTTCCAATAGCGTACCAATCTTGATGTGTTTGGAAATAACTTTGATATGGAACAACTCAATTTTGTTTTCTTCATTTGAAGCATTGTTGGAGTTATTTGTTGCGTTGGTGCTTTCCACAACTAATCCTCTTTGATTGTTTTTTCCATGACTTTTCCTTTAGTGATTATGGTTGCAATCTTTGTTTCATCACCTGATTTGGAACCCAAGTCTTGTTGTATAGCAGCATTTTCCTTCTATTTCCCTTTATTGCTAAATTTTTTCGGTCTTAATTCAGGATGAAGCTTCAAGAAGTGTGCTTCATCATGGCCCTCTTTGGAACAATTATTGCACACGGGTTTCTCCGCTTCTTTCTTAACATAAGCATCTTTCTTATTCTTTCCTTTAGATTTCTTTCCTTTTTCACCATTCTGGAATGGCTTCTTCTTACCTTCTTCTTGTAAATTTTCCCCTCTTCCTTTGAGGTGTGTAGCTTGAATGTAGACCTCATCAAGATTCATGGGATTAAACATAAGAATGGTGTGTCTAAGATAGCTATGAAAACCTCCTATGTATTTCAGCAAAGTATCTTGTGACTGCAAGTCTACTTCTAGCATAAGAGCTCTTCTTCTAAACTCCTGTGTATACTCTTGCACACTTTGACCTTTTAACTGTCTAAATTTTTTTCCAATTCATGATAGATTTTTGCATATGAGCTAAAGGGTGGAATTGTCTTTTTATAGTAGCAATGAAATCAGACCAAATAATAGAGATATTAACATGTTTTTTTATCTCGTCTTGAGTCCTTGATTCCCACCAAATGAGTGATGCACCGTCCATTCTCAATGAAGCCAACTAAATTTTGATATCATCCTCTTGAAGGTTATGAATTCTACAATACACCTCCAACTGACAAATCCAATTATCAAGCTTCTATGCATTCGCTTCACCATTATACATGGGCAACTCGAATTTAACATCAAGTTTTAAAAAAGGTGATTTACCAGTTCCTTTTGAAGAATGATGATGAGTATGAGTAAGGGTTGTATTAGTGGAAGAGTGTGAAGATGCTTGTGAACAAGAAGATGAAGAATATGGTGGAGATGGTGGAGGTTTATCTCCATTCCCATTACCTCCTCCTAAAGAGCCTTCTCCTTTGGGAGGTTGGAAATTTCTCCTTGCAACTTGCTATTCCTTTCTTCATAGAGGACCTTCACCATATTTATCATATCAAAGAAAGAATTTATGAAGGTCTTCTCATCTTCTGTCATGTTTGTAGGTTCTCCTTCATGAGACATGATCTCTGGAGTCTCAACTATAACTTGAGGCTAAATTGGTGTTGGAGATTGTGGTAACCTTGTTCTTCTTCCCCTTGACCCAACTTCAGGGCTTCCAACCAGTGTTCCTTCACCTATTTTGAGTTTTAATCTTGTTAGCATGACACAAAACTAGCAAACAATAAAATAATTCTTTCATAAAGCAAATATAGTAAGCAAAAACTAATGTTCTTATAACAATTTGATCTAAAACGGAGTAGATTAATAATGTTGTGGTAATTCCCCATCCATAAGAAAACACAACATGCTTATCATTTGCTTATAAAGTGCTTAAGGATTCACTATTTTTGCTTAATTAACTGAGTCCCATGAGAGTTTCTTATGTAAATGTTATAAACAATTTAACATAAATATATGTTGAACACCAGCAAAAATAAACAGCAAAGAACATCAAAATACAACACACAACACAGAGATTTGATGAGGATTTTGCCCCTCCTAGGCTACGTCTCCTTGGTCCATCTTCCAATGCTTTGGCCTCTCTATTATGCTCAAAATTACAACAAAAGTGTGTTTAGAATGCTCAAATGCATCTAAAACCTATCTCAATGAGTTCAGAATACTCAAAAATGGCTCTCTAGCCCTTTTTTGCATCCAATTTGGTGGAAAACCTAAGAAATTATGACTTCTCCTAGTTTTCCCACTATTCGTCCCACAATTTGCTCCACATCTGGCATGATCCCACAAATTAGCCCCAAAAATGCACTAACTGAGCAAAAATTTCACCGCACAGCTAGCCATAATCTGTCGATCGAATATTATCACAAATCGCAATCGGAAAGGATTGACAAGATTAAGGTTTGTGAACATGGAGACGATGTGCGATTACGATGTGGCAAACCTAACGAGAGTATAAACTAGAATCCATAAACAAATCACATCTGGGATATCGCAATCGGCGGATTTCCAGTGGTCTTAAGATCTATGGGACTCTACCCTATCGTGATTTATGACTGTGATATCGCATCGTAACCCAGTACCTGTCGGGGCTGATTTTGTAACACCGACCTGCTTCCTTGTTGTGATATGTGATATGTGATTTATCGTATCACAACTCTAGTCTTATCGGGGGCCAATTTTCATAAAGCCTTTCCTTTGCGATTTGCGATTGGGATTTATCACATCGCAACCCTTCCCTTCTTGGGGGATGATTATTTAACACGATCCACCTGTGACTTGCGATTGTGATATTCAAGGGCCAATGGTAGCTTGCCACTTGGTGGCTCCTCATTTGCTGAAGGGCCTGCCACATCATCTAATCCTTCCATGTAAGCAAGTCAGATCCAATCCTACCATTCACACCATTGGAATAGAATGACGAGCTCTTTGATCTAAAGCTAAATTTAACAAAATTATGACACTTTTTTCTTTACCATAATTTTGAGCACCTGATCACCCTTGCTCCAATTTTTATTTATTGATTCGACAATAAGTTGTCTTATCTAAGTGTCAAATTATATGTTTTCTAGTATGCTCATGTTAGCTATACAAATTTAAGTCTCACATACATGTGAACTTTTTTTTAGCATTCATGAATTGTCGTGAAGTATGTCATATTTTATTGACCATGGTATCAATTTATCAGGAAGCATGTGCAGGGGTGGTTGTGCAGAGGAAATTTTGCAGAGGTGGTTTTGTGGAGGAAGCATGTGCGGAGGTAGTTATGCACAGGAAATTTCTATGGAGGTGGTTGTGCAAAGGAGGTTGTGCAGAAGAAGCATGTGCGAAGGAAGTTGTACGGAGGGAGAGTGTGAGGAGGAAGCATGTGCAAAGGTGCATGTTTGAAGACAGAAATGTGCACGAAATGCAGAATTTTGCTTTCATTACTTAGCAATAATGGTAGAGGTAGGTACTATGTTGCATTGCAACTATTAATCTTATTTTAATTTTGCATTGTGTATTTTACCATAATTATTATTTCTCTAAAAAATTAAGTTATTTTTTAAATAATTAATTAATATTTTAAATTTTAATAAATAAAATTATTTATATAGTATGTATATGTCGTTTATCGTATTATTATTTATTTTATAATTTATTATTATTATTTTAATAAATCAATTATAATTTAATAAAATTCAAATAATTAATTAATATTTAATAACATAAAAAATTCAGTTAAATATATATAATATATATATATATATATATATATATATATAGTATTTTCTTAAAATCTCTTCATAAAAAACAAAAAATATCATTTTTCATGTTATGTCTAGTCACAGTCCACCTCAAGGGAAACTGGATCTGTTGATCATGGACAAAAATTCAAATAATGAAAAATGATAACAATTATCCCTATGAAGTTTATGGCAACCAACATAGACCGAACTATAGAAGTAAAGACAACTTCCAAGTGGCTAAACTTAACATCAGGAGTTAGATGAAGTAATTGGAGTAAGATGTTGATCGTTGGTTCCAGCTGGTGCAGGAGGTTTCATATTACAATGGAGATGGCTTTCTAGGCAAGCAAGACAAACATCCAAACTAGCAAGAAAAGATCATTAGTAATGTTGTACACACTTGATTTCATCCAGGGAAGAGATTATGTCATTGTGATCTTCATGTTTCTTGTTGAGGACCTTGCCCAAGAGTGTCTTCAACTGTTAGTGAAGGGTGATGGAGTTCAAGTATTAACTCCATATTCCCTTGGTGTGTCTAGGTCCAGGAACCCAATTGGCTACCTCAACTTAAAGTTTTGAGTCAGAGTAGGCTTGTCGGTCACTAGTGGTCAAGGCCTCAAGTTGACAAATTTCCTCTTGAATTTCTAGACGAGTGGCAAAGTGGGGAATGGCTATGACATCTTCAGCTTGGGCTTGGGATTGTAGTCGGCCCTGAGGACCCCTAGTAGAAACACATTCCCTGTCAAGGGATGTTGCACCAGATTACCAAGGGCTAGGATAGAATTCTCACCCAAAACTCCCAAAAACACCAGGGATTGAAGATGAGAAAACTAAATACAAGTAACACCCAGAGAGGCACAACTTTCCAGGGAAGCTTGTGACAACTCCTAATGAAAAAAAAAACATCTGATGTGGGCTAGATAAAATACTTTGGGTAGAGTCTAACAACCACCAAGAGGAAACAACATCCAAAACCACTTCTCACCTTTATTGAGTTTAAAGAATCACATGCCAACACCCACTACATAGAAGAAAAACCAGTGAAGAAGTTATCAAAACCAAAGGAATTAGATATAAAAATAATTACCCAATGTTGGTCGGCCCACAAGCATGAACCTGCATTTTCGTAAGAGCTAGTTGAAGGTTGTCGTTTCTCGCTCCTGTAATGTCTTTTGTCATGGTTTTCATCAATGCCCTAGGTGATACCTCCATTGCTTCCCTCCATCTTTTTCCATTGTTGTTGCTTAATGTCCACTGCATGAGGCTGATAACCTAAAAACTAAAAGCTAAACCAAAATTCTAGTGCATGTGGAGCGATGGCCATGGAAAAGAACTGTCTCTACTACCATAGAGGATACCCACAATTTATAATAAAACCCTAAGTCTTTGCTTCCGGATACGATCCCCTCACTTTTTGTTGCCCAAAGGAATTGCCCCACATGCAATGGGGGTATATCATAGCCATAATGGAAAGACTAGAGAGCAAGGTCTTTCATCCCATAGTGCTTAGATAGAGAGTAGTATATCATGAGATTGAAAGGTGGTAATAGTTGCTTGCATGTCTGTTAAATGGGGTGGGTTGGCCACACCGCCCCCTCGTAAATGCATTGGAAGGAGGACTCCCCTCCTCCAATGTCCCGAATTCCAACACCCCAATTAGGAATTCAATTAAATATTTCAATATTGTATATTTTGAAATTATTTTATAGTATAAATAATTTTATATATTAAAATTAATATTTCATATTGTGGTTGAAAAATCACTTTAAGTTAACCTATGAATTCCAATATATCGATTTATATTTGATTAAAGAAATTTATATGGAATCTCTTACAAATACAATAGTTGGTGGATTGTTACATGCTAAATCTTCCTAAAAATACTCAATTGAAAGAAATGATTAATATAACCTATCAATTTTAACATATCATAATATTTATAGTAATAAGAAACTATAATATAATATGACCATTTTAAAAAATCAAATTTTTTTATTGTAATTACTAATTTTCTATATAACAAAATAATTTAAAACATTTTGTTTTATAATTTTAATATAGTTTTCACTATCAATCATGTGTAAAGTTTTCTCTAGATACCACATATAAAATCTTGAACCTCCAAATTATTCATTTAAATAAAATATTGTATCTTTAAATTCAAGCTTCTGATTTATATTTAAAAATAAAAATTAAAAAATTAAATTCCTCATAAATAAATAAATAATATCACTTTACTTTCATAAATAACCCACCGTCCAGCAAAGGTTTCTCCACTTTCTGAATTTGAAATTACAGGCCACTTTTAAAAGTATAAATACCCCACTAACTTTTACGTAATCAATATGTTTGAAAATAAAATTGATAAAACAAGTCCAATAATTAATCATCGCATTATCAACATTAAAACAAGTCCAATAATTAATCATCGCATTTGTCAAAGGTAAAGGTTAAAGATAATTAGTTTAATAATTAAATGACCAATCATTACGTTATCAACCTTGTTAAAAAGTTACGTCAAATTCGTTTTTAAGCTAACGATAAATTCGGCTGCTTCACCTTTCTATGATTATACACATAAGTTTTTTTTGAAAGAATGGAAAAAAATTTAATTTTTAAATATTTAATATATCAATGTATAAATTTTATTTTAAATTAAAAATAAATCAATTATTTTAAATCAATTAAATATTAAAATAATTATGAGGTTGGAGTAACTATTGACAAGTGAATTTGTATTAGCAAGATAGTAATTAGTGATGGTTATCTTTGCTATTGGTTTGACAATCTAGTTATGATAGATTTTCTCACTATTCAAAAGTATGGGCCTGAAGTATGCCCTAAAACTACTTCTGCTTGGATAAGAGCTCGATTTCCTCAGATGTAAGGAAATTGGTTAATGGCCCAAGACCTAGAGGCATCTGGCATGAGTGAAAGCCTACCTGTAACATACACAAATACCATTCCTACCTAACAAGATTAAAAAATTAAAAAAACAAACTATATTTACCGTATCTACCACTGAGCACACTCATTGGTTTCGGGAACTTGGCACCCCGGCTGTCATGCCCCTATCCCAGTGGTAGTCTTCCAACCACACATAAGCGGGTGCAACATCACTACACTTTTTCTTTTCACCAATACTTAAGTGTACAGACTACACCTAACACAACACTTAGTTAATTTTTCAGATAAGTGCTCACAATAAAGCAGCGGAATAACTTCTCAACAATTTATCTTCTTCAATTATCTTTTATCAATATGCAACAAAAATCAAATCATCACAAGTATGGCCATACATACTTCGGAGGGGGAAATCCCGTAAAGTATGCCCAATCAGTTTATAATAAAACTTCAATAATATACAAATGTACAATTTATGATCAAGTCGTGCAGCCAAACGTTCGGCCTACACACTTGAACAATTTACCAAATTCACCAGGCACCCATGCCCAAGCAGTGCAGCTCGTGTTCCCCTTTTCCGCACCAGAAACCCCAAATCTATTGTCGGAACAACTCGTGTTGCCCATGTTCAACCTCACCCAATTCTGCACACTCCACATGGTCCGTCGTGGAGCTCGTGCAGTGGTCGTGTCATTACACCCAGCTTGCACATTGTGTTGTCGAACTATGTTGTGTTACCCGTTCGACCTTCTATCAAACTGTCCGCACTACTCTCGTGCCCATTCACGAGTGCATGTCGCAATATGTTCGGCCTGCCTATCGGCACAGGCTCATGACCCGCACGCAGTGCGATTGTCCGACATGACTTGACTACTACTAAGCGTACTACAAACATGACATGGTTCTGCCCGTTGTAACTTCAACCTGAACTGATTCCTGTTGCTCGCAGTTCTTCTTTCATGTTTCGCTTGACCTCCCTCGCACTTATGCTTCTGCGAAGCCACACGATCGAACTTGCTTGCCTCCAAGTGGTTCGACCTTACTCCAATATATATGCGTTGCTTCATGGTGAAACTCCAAGGGTCATGAACCTTTGACTCATCCAAAGGTCGGCCCAACATGCCTCCATACGTCGGCCTACACATACTCATGTGTCGACCCATCTCCAAGTAATATCCCTGTCGTCAAACCGTCACATGTGTTGCTGCCACTCAGGTCGGCCTAGCCATCCGCTCGCCCAACTCCACACTATGTCGCACAGAAGTCCACTACCTCCATTTGTTCCACCGGCCACACTACAGGTCACCCATATCAAGTGTGGGTGCGCCCGACCACTCACTATATCACCTCACCCATGGGCGCTTCGCCCAAGCGTGCGCCCAACCGAATGCCCAGCTCGGGTCGCTCAGTGTGGTCACCCATCACACATCCCCATCACATGACTTGTCGCATATAACTGACATCTACCTCCGAGTCACCTTTAACCAAACATATTAACTCGAGTTCCCTTTAACTGAACGTGGGCGCCCGTCACACTTCCACCATGACTACACGCCTTTAACCGCGACCATCATCATCAAAACATTGCAAAGTGTCGGTAGCTCCAACATCAATTTCCATGCTACCCAACTATGCTCATCATCGTATAAGCCCCTATCAAGGTTCATGACTCCATAAAACAGGTAAGTCTCCTCAATCCATGATCATCAACCACATCTGTTGCAATCTCCACATATTGCCCCATCGTGGAAGGTTGCTCCCTCCAACTCAAGCTACATGCTCTCACTGCAACATATATCGTTTCAACACATCATGTATCATCATCATGTGAACTGTTGCCATGATACTCCAACTCAACTCAAACATATTTCAGTACACTGATGTCCCCCATGACTCAAACTAGTCAGATAGTCAGTCCAAACATCATCCAATCCATGAAATTGCACCTCCTCATGCCATCATCAGTCATTTCTCCAGCATCCCGTCACAACATCAACTTGATTAAGAATCCATCCCATCTCTGAAATGTAAACTAAGCCATGTCGAGCTCCATGAATTGGTCTCTATCTCATTTCCAACATGCTTCCGTGAATGGTAATGTCCATGTCTGGTGGTAATGTACCGACCAACAACATCCATCTAAACATCATCATCTATGTGTGAGAGGCTTCTCTCCTCAAAGAGCTCCTCCCATCAATCCAACTCTCAATGTGCCATATCCAAGTCCATGAAGAAACCTCCATCTCATCTACAATATGCCATCCATCAAATCTTTCAAAGGGGCAAGTCTATACCTGCCTCATAATATCATCCATGTGTTACCTATGGTCATAGACCAATTAGCCACCATGTATATCAAAAGTGGTTAAGTCTCATCAACTCAACCCATGCCCAAGTGCTACCACCAATGCATCATCATCGTTGCAACTCCTTCAACTCCAAAGTGTCTCATCTCTATCATATCCATGAAGTCACTCCTCACAAACACAGTCCACACTATGTCCCAAGATATGCATCCCATACTACATCAAAGTCAAGTACATCTCTGACCTCATCTCCTCAGTGAACTAGATACTCCAAGACCTCTATAGTATTAAGTCTCCATTAGTTGCAACTATCTCAAGTCATCACGAGCTCCCATGAACCATCTCCATCCAACACTTCGGCAAGCATACCTAACTCGGTCTCAAGTGCCACCCCAAGATGCCTATGCCCTCTCAGTCGTATGAATACTCTCATAGGTTGCTCACAAAATAACAATGGCCTTGTTGTACAAATGTGTACAACATCCCCATCAGATCATCTGCAAACCATCTCCATGTCGCATCAACAAGTCCATCCGCACAACATCCCTTCCTTGGCACTCCTCCTTGGATTCCCATAAGAGACATCTCTATAAGTGCTCCTGCATAATGTCCCTGCACAAAGTCTGCCATGCTTCATCTACCCAACTTGATTTCCATGACTTCAGTTGCTCATGTTGTCCATCTTAGTGGAATCATCACGAATTCAGGCATCACATCCTTATTCTTAATAAGGTTTAGTGCACTCGGTCACTCAAACCTCATGTCATATCATATCACAGGTTCCTTCCATCATCGTTTCCTCCCCCACTAAAGGTCCACCAAGACTACCTCTTGGTCTCAGCCATGAAGAAGTCCACTCAAGTATCATATCATAACAACTCCGATGTGCCCTCTCTCCATATGGCTAAGCATGAATCATCCATCGCTAAGATCATCATGTTCCCCCCTTGTCACATGCATTTTTTGCCTTCTCCCATAAGGTCACAATTTTCCCCAACAAGTCCTACAACAGTCCATATTCCTTTCCCCAATGCACAAGGTCTCATCGTAGTCATCAATGGTAAGGTAGTCCATCACATTGGAAAACTCCCTTTGCCCATCCCTGCATATGGCCCATCCTCCAAAAGATCTAATGAAACACAAGTAACATCAATACTTACATCTTCATGGGGTTCCTCCATGCGAGTGCCCTCTATCCAATGTCCACCATGTGCACGATCCTGGTCCAAATTGGTCAAGTGTCATCACACCAAGTTCTTCCTCCATCGTTGTCACATATGCAACATCCTTCTCCTCATATATTATAACTTCTTCATCCTCGTCAAAACCCACATCTTCATCCTTCTCTATTGCCCAACCAAGTCGAAGAAGTTCACCCTTAACATTCTCTTCCAAGAATTCAAGTTCATCTCAAATCTGTGGGTTCTCTTCTTTCATATGCCTCAACCGGTGTAAGGTCTGCCAGAGCCTCCCACAGAATTCTTCCCAAATTTCCATGTCTTGTCATTTAGCTTGGTCCAAGCTCAATGCTTCACCTCTGCTTAACTAGGTCGCACTTGATCCAAATCCCAAGTGTCCAAGCTTTAATACCAATTGCAACCCTGTCATCGTATCTTTGCTTCACAATCTTCAACCAACAAAGCCCTACAAAAAGAGATATGATACCATCTATCATGCCCCTATCCCGGTGGTAGTCTTCCAACCACACATAAGTGGGTGTGGCACCACTACACTTCTTCTTTTCACCAATACTTAAGTGTACAGACTATGCCTAACACAACACTTAGTCAATTTTCCAAACAAGTGTTCACAATAATGTAGCAGAATAACTTATAAACAATTTATCTTCTTCAATTATCTTTTATCAATATGCAGCGAAAATCAAATCAACATCACAAGTACACCCATATATACTCGGGATGGGCAAATCCCGTAAAGTCTTCCCAATCAGTTTATAATAAAACTTCAATGTATAATTTACAATCAAGTCATGCAACCAACCATTCATCCTACACACTTGAAAAATTTACCAAATTCACCAAGCACCTATGCTCGAACCATGCAGCTCGCGCTGCCCCTTGTCTGCACCGGAAACCCCAAAACTGTTTTCGACACAACTCACTGCCCATGTTCAGCCTCATTGAATTCTATACACTCCACAAAGTATGTCATGTAGCTTGTGCAATGCTTGTGTCATTGCACCCAAATTGCACACTGTGCTAGATATCATTTTGGGATTCAACTGCGTTAAGTAAGTCATTCAAACGTATGACCATTTCCATGAGAGGTAGTCGTAACTGACTAATTTCTCATGATTTTTGAATAGTTCACTTAGCACTCATTGCATCGGGTGATGCTCACAGGGGTGAAGAAGTGGGATTGAAACTAGTGAAATGTGGAGAACGAATCACATAGCATCAATCATCACTTCCGGGGCTTGCACCCGGTAACCAGGACTTCCCAGGAGGTCACCCATCCCAGAACTCCTCTGGCTCAAGCGCGCTTAACTGTGGAGTTTTTCCACAATCAAGCCCACTTAGCTTGCTACCCCATTTGCAAAACCTTAGCAAGTATTATGCCTCATGAACCATTCAAGTTAGAGATCCCTTGACTCTGCACACTGTGCTGCTGACCTATGTCGTGTTAACCATTTGGCCTTGTTCCAAACTGTCTACATTACTCCCATGCTCATTCACCCATACCTATTGCAATATGCTTAGCCTGCACATTGGTGTAGGCTCATGACCCACATGCACTGTAGTTGTTCGACCTGACCTGACTAAACTATGTGTACTGTAGACCCAATGTGGTTCCACCCGTTCCAACTTCAACTTGCCCAATTCATGTGGCTCACGGTTCTTCTTTCCTGTTTCACTCGACCTCCTTCGCACTTATGTTTTTGCAAGGACACATGGTCAAACTTTCTTGCCTTCAAGTGGTTCGACCTTACTCCAATATATATGCATCACTCCATGGTGAAACGCCAAGGGTCACAACCCTTCAACTATTCCAAAGGTCGACTCAACATGGCTCCATACATCAGCCTACACATACTCATGTGTCAGCCCATTTCCAAGTAATATCTATGTCATTGACCCATCACATGTGTTGCTGCTACTTGGGTTGACCTAGCCACCTGCTTGCCCAACTCCACACTTGGTCGCTCACACATCCACCACCTCCGCTCGCTCCACCAATTGCATTACCGGTCACCCGTATCAAGTGTGGACTTTCCCGACCGCTCACCTTGGCACCTCACCCATGGGTTCCTCACCCAAGCATGCACCCGCCCAAACTCCCAACTTGGGTCACCTGACGTGTGCCCGCCCAAACGTCCAACTCAGTTTAACTGACGCACATTCGCCCGAACGCCTAACTTGAGTTGCCTAACAAACTCACCCAACATACACTCCCATCACACGACTTGTCGCACATATCCATTGCATGAATCGTTGCATATAATTGATATCTACCTCCAAGTTTCCTTTAACCAAATGCGGGCACCCATTGCACTTCTACCGCGACCACACGCCTTTAACTTTGATCGTCAATTTTCGACTCTCTTAGGAACTCGTCATCTCAAGGCCCTGACACTAATAGACATTGTTGATGCATTTATGTATTTATCTATATCCTATGGCCGTGGTCATTATATTAAAATCCAACTCCTTACGGATTTGAGAAGGACTACTATGCACTGTGCTTATAACATATCCTTAAGGGGTAAGTGATCTCATATAACATCTTTACAAGAGGTCAATTAAACAATTATATTTTTGGTTCCAACCTTGGACAATTAGCATTAACCAAGGATGTAAAACCAGGGTTATGAAGCTTCTCGAACCAACTCTTGGTGTCTTGTATGATGGACACTTGGTACCCTCCTCTTTGTTGATCATTCTAATGATCTAACGACTTAAGTGGCTTGGAGGACAGTTAGGGTAATACACCACCCCCCCCCCAAACCGTTGTCGAAGGCTTTCATTTTGTTGTTGCTTTGGGTCATGATGTTGCTCTACAACTAGTTATTGTTCCTCCATTTTCATGATCACAGAGGACCTTGTTTCGAGTATTGAACGTCTAGTTAATCACTGCAAGTAAGGTTTTTTAGTTTCCATGCCTTGTCTTATGCTAAAAACTAGATATTCTTGCTAAAATTTGTTGTCCTCTAAGCTTATCATCTTTGTACCACTGGAAGGTTACTGTTTATGGCAACATATTGGTTATAGGAGACTCGCTTAGTTATAATGCAAGTAATTAGTAGCAGTCTCGTAAACTTGTAGATATGAATTTCCTTGTTTTTAATGTAAGACTAAAAGGGGTGTTTCTCCCTATTACACAGATTTCGGTTTTGGTGATGAATAAACAAGTTTTCCTTAGGTAGCTTCAGTTTCTTTGAGTATTTTGGAGTTCTCTAGTTCTATAGGGGTATGGTTTTAGTTATAGATATACACTTACGATATTTCATCTAGCTTCTGGGTGTTT
>APFE031609778.1:43869-49370 GCA_000404065.3 Pinus taeda
TGGCAGAGGGAATGGCATACCGAGACATTCGATCTAGGGCGTGTGAGTAATCAAGGTACCCCGGTAAGGGGAAGTGCTGATGAGTTTATAGAAGGGATGAGGAAGGAGCCAAGAATTAATTTCAGTGCTCACGTCTAGTGATGGAGCTACACCTGGTTTCAAGCTTGACGATGGAAGTGGTGTCAAAGGCATGATAGAATTGGTGGTTTATGGATTTTCTTTAGGGAATTGTGGTTTGCTGAGTATAACAGAACCCAACTCCTAGTTTTTCTTGGGCCTTGCAGGGCGGGACTAGGCTGGAATTTGTTGGGGGAAGGTAAATGTCATTTCTGGGTTATCGGGGCAAGGAACATCTTTGACAAAGCTGGCAATGCCATGTTAAGGGCAACAATCGAAAGTCATCAAGCTTCTGGAAAATTTTCATCCTCCTAGTATCTAACTCTATACAGTGGAGTGACTGGTGTGGCAAGGATAGCAATAGTTGTGCTAGCAACGATAGTCGAGCTAACTCCCTAGGCTTCAAGCGTGCAACCAGGCTAGCTCTCAAGAAGACTAACGAGTGGAGTGAAGACACTTCCGGTGTGTGTTGGAACATGCGGGGCTCTAGGAAGCCAATCTAGTGGATGAGAGGGCAGTAATTCAGGTCTGTTGATGGCGCCACACTCTCGATTTTTTTGGGATCACTTTGATGGTGGCAGATGTGCCCCATTCCTCGACGGGGGCCAGCTATCCTCTTAGCGGAGCCAGGGAAGGGGAGGGAGGAGGCCCTTGCATTGGCAACCATTGTGGATGGAAGCGGGAGGAATCAAGTAGGAAGGGCTCGGGGTGCAGGTTCTAGAGTGTGTGGAGGGCGAGGTAGTGGAATTCACAGAGGTCGGTGTTCGACTGCTCAAGGAGGAGGCAAGGGTCAAGGACAATTGAATCAACGTGGAGGCAATGGTGACACGAAGACATCCCACATTGATAGTAGCTCTCAGATGTTTGGCTCTTAGAAGGGTGGTGGGCATAGGAGAGGTCAAGTTTTTCAAAGCAATGACTGCGATAAAGCCCCTGCCCACAGGGATTGCAACATTGCTTCTTGGAAAAATTTTGTGGCCTGCTTCAATCCTTGATTGACCGAATAGATGTGGGAAAGCGAATTAATATAAAAAAGCATGAGGTAAAAATGGCACCTCTGGAATGCATGCATTGCTTCTAGTGCTAGGTCAGGGAGTGAGTATTGGTAGTCTGGCAGGGACAAAACCATATAGAGAAGAAAGTGTAAAGCTAGAGACCTGGATGGCACACTTCGAAGGGCATGTTCAATGCAACTTTCGTCCTTCGCCTCCTCCAGGAAATGCTCTGGATAACCCAGCTTCTGTCACCTCAGATGATTAGTATGTCCTTTGGGTTTCTTTATGTTTTATTTATCTATTGGAGCCTATGGCCCTCTCATTTGTGGACACTGTTACTAGCATATTTTTTGTATTTTTTTCATCTTCTGCAGACTTTGGTCAACAAACCTAGTCAAGTTGAGACCACATGTTTTTTTGAAGCATCAAATGTATATCATTTTTCTGAATGAATAGAATGTTGACTTACAAAAAAAATAAAATCCATTTTTGAATGCACAAATGGGTTTAGCATCTTAAAAAGACCTCAGGGCACTTAAATTATGCAAATTCAAAGATATATTTGTGATTCTAAAAAAAATCCTATTACATTTCAAACAAAATTAACCGAAAAATATGCCCCAGCAATATCCAAAATTTAAACTATAACTATTTTTTTTACATTTCAATAATATTTTTTTAGCATTTCAACTTTATAATTTATTAAATTAAATAGCTGAGATGAGCACTCATATTATTTTTTTTTTCCTTTTAATAGTAAAGTGAGTGAAGTCGCCATGAAGGATGATTGGCATCGAAGAGTGAATGGAATTGTCATAATGTGAGGAAAATGGGATTGAAGTTTATTGGCCACCCAACAACTCCCAATACATTTTTCGAATGCAATGGGTCCCTCCTTTTTTTCTTATTCCTTGTATATTTCATATTTATTCCTTTGCCTTAGTAACCTGGAATGATGACTCATTATTCTTTAAGTAGAGACTTTATTTTTGTGTGATGACTAAGCCAATTTGGTCTAAACTTTGAGATAATTTTTTCTTTCATTGGCTCTAAGTTTCTAGTCCTAATTAATTTCAATAGTTTGATGTATGTCTTTTGTTGTTTGCATAATTCAATATCATCTTCATATAGTTATAAGACATTATATTCTTTTTTGTGTTCTTATGGGGAACTTGATAACATTGTAGACCTATTTAGTCAAGCCTACATTTAAACCTTGTGTTCTGATTGAGTTACACCATCCCTTGCTTTGGTTATGGATTGAAATTGTTATTATGTCATTTTGTTTTATGTGCTATATGGTTTTAGATTATGAATGATTTAGTTTTCTTTTGGACCTTGTTATAATATCTAACATGTTTTCATAATCCATATTACATCAAAAGGGATCGACCTTCAACTATTTAACATCACCTAACGCTATGATCGCCATATCTATGTTTTGGTGATTATTATTATTATTGTGAAAGGTGGTAAAATTTAACACTATGTTCATTTGTTATTTTCGTAATTAAGTTCATGATGGAGAAAATATTGATATGATTATGTGATCAATAGGTTATAGTCCCAAGAGTTGACACTTAACAACAATAGGCTATGTATATACATGTGATTGGATTTTGTGTTGAATAAATTATATATTTATGTGATGACATGGCTCTACTCGTCCAAGTTGGCAAGCATAAGTCTTAACACCTAGACACTTATCGCATAATTGTAATATCTCAAAGTTGGTGGTTCTATTATTTCTCTAAAATACTATCAATAAAACTCAGTAATGTTAGTACTGCATGCTTGTTGGGATACTTTATTAACATAAATTAACACAAATATTTCATTATCAATCCGGGTTTGTAAAACTTGGAGGCATGTCCAAAATGTATGGATATCATATGTAGTCAAGATTAGAAGACAAAATATGGAGAACTAAGGAAATACATTTTATAAATATCAATCTAATTAAATAGTTTCTAATTCGCTGATGCAATATATGTAAGATGAAGTGGCTCCTGACTTAGGAGATCCATTTGTGTCCCTCTTTTACAATATTTTTTTGATGAAGAGAAATCAAAAACCATTGATTGGAAACGTCTTAAGATGCACAAATAAATAATGAAATATGATCCTAACTTAGGAGATCCTTGATATCTCTCATCACAAATTCACTCATCATAATGTTATTGTTAGAAAATTGGAATTGCATAAAACTACTTGAAAACAAGAAAGATGAACTCTAGTTTTTATTCATTAATCCAATAGAAGGAGGGTTCAACTTGAATACTGGATTGTCCCTTCATATGAAGATGATAAATAAACCAAGATTAATTGGCAAATATAAATCATCATACACCAAATCAAGTAAGAAAATATGAAGCAACTAGTTTATGAAAATAAAGCTAGTTTACCAATGAAGTGTACTTAGCTTGGAGTGGGGGCTCTCCACCTTTGCTTTTCACACTTGAAGAGTTTATCAACTACTACAATTTGAGTCAATCATACACACCATTGAACAAAAAAATGGAATTAAAACAGGTTCTTCAAAATAACTTTAAATATTCAAATGTCTCAACATAAAATTATACAAATTCTACATACATAAGCCTTCAAAGTTTTTGCTTAAATAGAAGATCATGAAACAAACTGATCTAAAGTATCTCTAACAACTATATCTATCCATATCCACCTATCCAAGTTGAATTCATCCAACCTATCTTTCAGGCCAGGCAGTAACTCTCCAATAGGCAGTAAAACTGATTCAATTCATTTCATTAGGTAGGCTATTGTTATATACAAAAGGGTGTGAATGCTCAGTTCATCTTCTGATGATTGTTCACATTCCTAATTTAACTATTTACATAAATTCACCCAATCATGAGGATTAGGTGTTAACATTACCCCCCTTAATCTAAAGGGATGTTGGTGATTCCAAGCATCGTTCTGAATCTTTCAAGTTTTTCTCTTCCAAGCGCTTTGGTGAATATGTCTGCAATTTACTCATTTGTGGAACAATGACGGAGATGGATTGTTTTGGTGTCAACATGATGTCGAATCAGATGATATTTAGTATTGATGTGCTTTTTTCGATCATGGAACTTTGGGTTCTTGGCCAACTTTATTGCAGAGGTGTTGTCAATCATGAGTGGAGTTGATTGTACTTGTTTTACCTGCAAATCTTCAAGAACTTTCCTGAGCCACACAATTTCTTTTGTTGCTTCAGCTGCTGCCACGTATTCTGCTTCTGTTGTGGAATCTGTTGGAACTGATTGTTTGCGTGATCTCCAGGAGATAGCTCCTGATCCAAGACTCATAGCATATCCTGAAGTAGATACCCCAGTTTCTTTGTCTCCATCAAAGTCCGAATCAGAGTATTCAATCAAACTGAAGTCATCCACCTGTGTGTACTTGACTCCATAGTCTTGAGTTCCCTTCAAGTACTTTAGAACTCTTTTTGCAGCAGACCAATGTCCTTCACAAGGCTTTTGCATAAACCAGAGAGGGTTCCAACAGCAAATGAAATGTCTGGTCTGGTAGTAGTGAGGTAGTTGAGACTTCCTACACGCTGTCTATACTTTGTTGCATCCTCAAATTCCTTTCCTTCAATAGATGTGAGCTTTAAGTTTTGTTCCATTGGAGTAGTAAGAGGATTGCACTCTGTCATGCCAAATATGTTTAACAAATCTCCAATGTATTTCTTCTGAGAAAGAAATATAGACTTTGGATGTTGTGTTACTTCAATGCCAACATAGTAATGAACATAGCCCAAATCAATCATTTCAAAACTTTTCCCCAATTCCTTCTTTATGGTTGCAATGCAGCTTTCATTGTTCCCAGTCATTAAAAGATCATCTACATATACCACAAGATATACAACTTTTTTGCCAACTTTCTTGAAAAATAAAGTTGCATCATCACAATCAAAATGATTGAAGTTGAGTTTCAGAAGATGCTCAGTTAGTTTTCCATACCAGGCTCGTGGTGCTTGTTTGAGGCCATACAAGGACTTCACAAGTTTGCATACTTTATGTTCATGTCCTTTCACAGCAAATCCTTCAGGCTGGGACATAAAAACATTTTCTTTTAGATCTCCATTCAAGAAGGTAGTTTTTACATCCATTTGATGGACTTTCCAACCGTTCTGAACTGCTAGTGCAAAGAGTGTCCGGATGGTGGCCCATTTTTCTATGGGAACAAAAGTTTCCTCATAATCGACCCCTTCCTTCTGTGCAAAACCTTTTACCACAAGCCTAGCTTTGTGCTTGTCAAGTGAGCCATCAGCTTTGTACTTCTTCTTGTAGACCCACTTGTAGCCAATTGGTTTGGTTCCAAATGGAGGATCAACCAGCTTCCAAGTGCCATTCTTTATGAGGGCATCATACTCCTTTTGCATTG
>APFE031609778.1:50729-80178 GCA_000404065.3 Pinus taeda
CCCAAATGACGAGCTCTTTGTCTGAGGTAGGTTGTACTGGGTCATTGTCTCCTTCTCCAACACACACTCCTTTCCACAACTCATTGAAGATGAGGGTGTGTTTTATCATACGAGACCATTCAAGATAGTTCTCCTTGCAAGTGAGAACTATTCCTACCATGGAGATGATTGAATGCATTCTGTAAGAAAAAAATTACTTCTGCTGATAGAAAACAATATATATGTTATACCTTCCACTTCTCAACCATATAACAATCGCCATAAAAAACTTAATAAAATTTCATGTCACATTCACTCCTTATTTTATTTAAAAATAATATATTATCACTCCATAATATATTATTATTCTTACACATGAAATTCACCGCACCAATGTTTTCATGTAAAAAATATCGGACCAATCTAAACAGTGATTTAAAACTGCGCTAGTATCAAACAAAATGGAATACCATGAACACATGAGACAACAACATTCGAACTTTTTTTTTTTTTTTTGAAACAACATCATTCGAATGATTTAAAAACTGCACATTTGAAATGTTACCATTCAACACTTCATATCATTCAAATGTTATGCTTCCGCTGCGCCAACATTATACTCATTCAATGAAACAATATTCATGATATGCGCCACCCAATAAGAAGCTACACCATTCATGAATATGCAATGCACTGGGAAATGTACAGGCAGCAAACGTATTTAAAATAGCAGCAAGCCTATTTATTTGAAATATTCAAAGCATATGTCAGCAACATTCAACAGTTTTATACCCAGCGTTCAAAACTTATGAGATTTTCGCAACAGTAATTTAAAAAACGTGCAGGCGGCACTTATTTGAAAACAGCAGCATCATTCCTCCAACCTTAAACCAGTACAGTGCTACACCGTTGAGCCACAGCAGCAACACTTATTTGAAAACAACAGCATTTGTTTGAAACCTGGGCTCATCAACGCTTTCACTGTCATTCGATATCATTTGATATATGACAATGTTCATATAATACCATATTAAAAATGTAAAGGAAACAATGAAATACCGAAGCCCTCCAAATTGCGTGTACCCCTTCTTTGCATCAGAGAGGAATTGAACCAACCGTTAAACATGTAATGGCTCTTAGTACACAAAGGTCTGTCAAACGCAGCAAACGTATTTTAGGTAGCATTTAAAACAGTGGTGATACCACTTCCACTCATCACGCTTCCGCTGTTGGGCTTATTACATTTCAACAGTGTTAATGGTGGTATGTCAATTCAACAGCATTTATCTGCCTTCCGCTCTGGACAGAGACATTCTTCAAAAAAAACGCAGACGCACCAAGTAATCATTCACCAAATTAATCCTTCAAAGGACAGAGGCGTTGAGGACAGTGCTCAGGTCAGAACCACAAAGCACAGCACTCAGTGGACAGTGCTCAGACAAGCGTACAACCCATAGTAGCAAAAAATGAAGGGAGTTACAACTTATTTTGAGAACTGGCTCTGATACCATGTCAGGCCAGGCAGTAACTCTCCAATAGGCAGTAAAACTAATTCAATTCATTTCATTAGGTAGGCTATTGTTATATACAAAGGGTGTGACTGTTCAGTTCATCTTCTGATGACTGTTCACATTCCTAATTTAAATATTTACATAAATTCACCCAATCGTGAGGATTAGGTGTCAACACTATCACTAAAAATATGGAAAATCCCATGAAATCATAAAACTGCCCTATTTCCTAGGGATTTTCTGAATGACTGGTCTTGTTTGACCAACTTTGATTGGGCTTGATTTAGCTTGGTTTGACCAAACCAATTGGAGTTAGTTCAGTCTTAGTTCCCAAGCTTTTGATAAATGTATCCATCTCGTGCCCAGGTGTTCTGCAAATATGACATCCATATAGCTATTAGGAGAATTTCTTATTCTATCCAAAAATTGCACTTGAAATTCAATTTTCATAAAAAAATTCTAAAAAATGCAAAAATAAATTTAAATACCTAAATATGCATAAAATACATCAAAATGAGGTGGATGTCATGGTAAATGGATGGAAAATATAGAACCTAAGCATGTTTTCTTAAGCAAAATTGGACCAAAAATGAGGGCCAACAATGCCTATCAACCATTTTAGAACTTAGGGTTCTATTCCCACATACTTTGTATTTGAAGTTTCGAGTTTTTGCCTTTGAATTATGGTGTATAAATTTAGGGCTTGTTCCTTGAAGCCATAGCTATCTTGTATAACATTCCTTGTGAATGAAACCATAACCGAATTCTCTCAAATTTCTTTTGATGACACTTGTTGTTCAAACAAAAACTTTTCGGAGGTGAAATCATTTAGGCTTATGAGGAATACCTCGCTTTGTTCTAGGAAATTGGATGGTGGTATTTCATTCGTATTTTTCAAGGTTATAATGACAATGTGCTAAAAGTTTTCACCTCTACCTACAATGGTCGTAAAGCCAAATTTGGTGATATTGAGATGTAGGTGGATGTAAGATTCATTTCTGAAGAAATGCATCTCTCTATTGAGGGTGAAGACTGGTCTAAAAATTTTCATGTGCATGAAATTCCTTGGTGAGAGTTTCTGGTCTTAAAGAATTGATCCTATACTGTGAAATTTATGTCAGTTGAATTTCTCAAAACTAAATAAAAGGACTTACTTTATTTTATTACATGTGAGGGTGGATATGGGCTTGCATTTTGTATCATATGCATCTTTTAATGGTGTTTTTTGGCTTTAAGTTGAATCTTTTGTTCTATTTCCACAAGCGTCTTTCCAAAATAGCTAAGTTCTACCAAGGAGAGTGAAAAAATCATGAACAATCGATGTTTTATCATGGATCAATTTGTATTTCGGTTAAACATCATTTGGTTAAGTTTGGGGACTCCTAGGATTCATTCCTTTGTGGGAATGATGTTGAAAAACCTCATGCTATTGATAATCTATTTTTGATTGTTAGTTTATGTTGTGCTAATATCAATTACAAATTTCTAAACATGTGCTTGCTTATTTCTTCCTGTACTGAGTTTTCATTGTTGTTTGTGTATGTAAATAGGTAAATTTCATTAAGTTTAATATGACATTCATGAGCAAAATAGCTTCAAAAATAATTACTGAACAACGGACATTCAAAGTACAACAAATCATCAAAGATACACTTTAACACAGTGTTTTGAAGGAGTTCACCCCTCCTGGGCTACATCTCCTTGGTCCAACTTCCATGGCTTGGGCCTCTGTATTAGCTTAATATGGAAAATTGTTGTTTTACAAAGCTCTGTGGCTCCTGATACCTACACCAATGTGTTCACAATGTCCAAATTAGCCAAGAACACCTGTTCATGAGCTCAATTTGATCAAAAATTTCCTTCTCTATGACTCAGACATTCTTTTCCTAGAAAAGATCCTCTAATTCTATAATAACTCTAGTTAGAGTCACTAAATGTGGAGGTGGGCCCGAAATTAGTGGCACCGCCAAACTTCCACCATTTTACACTAAGAGTTAATTAAATTAACTCGGGATTGATTAACTGTAAACCCACAATTAGTGTTAACCCCGCGGTTTTGTTAACCATAAATCCGATGGTTATGGTGTAGTGTTCACATGCAGTGTTAATATCGTATTAACTGCCAGGGTAATGGTCCATCAGAAGGCTAACCGTTTGGTGTTACAAAAATTGTGTTCACATGGTGGAGACTAAATTTTAACGGCTTTATCAACTTGTCTGTCAGGGTAGCATAAACTGTAACCATGTAATTTGTGGGTTATTGTTCACATGTGGAGGATTGGCTTACGAGCTCGCCCTCCTAACCATCCATCCAAACCATGTTAAACTTTAAATATATGTCATGAACTTATGGGGTAAGAAACACCCAACAGTGGATATGGTATGTGGCTTGGACTATGGAGGGGGGGTCATGGGGTTGAGCCCCGGCACTTGCATAATAATTTTGCTTCACTCGAGACTGTCTAGGCCATTGGGAGGTGCCATGTGGTGGCCTTTGAGCTTGCCATATGGCATTCTTTCATTGGCCCAACCCAAACCAATAATATTGTGCCAACACACCACCTGCGTAACCCAATGAAACAATGCCACTTGTCCATCTATTATTTTTTGTTTACCATCATTGACCCTACCTAGTCACTTGCCACGTTAGTAGTGCAGACTGCTAACTGTGCAGTGACTGGGCATTTTTTTTTGTTGCAAATTTCACCTATTTAGAAAATCGATCAGAGCACAATAACTTTATCATACAAACTCAGTTTTTGGTGAAACGAGTTGTGTTAGGAAAATTTTTCCAAGACGGATGCGGTTGTTTAGTTTTCGATCCATTCTCATAACTTTTATTTTTGAGCTAAATATTGAGCACCTAATCATTCCTCCCCACTAGAAGCCTTTTGGACCCATAAATATACTATCAATTGTTTAGCAGGTGAGGGTGAAACTCCCTCACCTTCTCGATATGCAACCATTTGACTTGAGAAGGCTTTTGTCCCTTGAGTCCCACTCTAAGGTATTCAACATCCCCTCTCTTCGAATTCCCAATTCTTTTGTCAAGTATGAGATCTTGTTGAAGCCCATCTAGATATTCTGGTGAGAAATCATTTGTTGATGGCAGCTGAACATGATCTCATTGATCATCAATCAAAGGAGGCTCAAATAATCTCAAAATCTCAACATTAACAACATAGTATATTTGCATATAAGGAAGCAAATCAAGCTTAAAATCATTATTACCAATCTTTTCCAGAATTTTAAAAGGACCATAATGGATTGGTTTAGGCCTTTTCCTTCCCCTTAAAGTCTCTCTTTGCTAATATATAACCAAACTTCATCTCCAACTTGAAATTTGTGGTCAACCCTGTGTTTGTCATGCCTTTCCTTGTAACTGCTTTGACTTTTCTCAAGTTGTTCCTGCACTATATGATGTATCAACTAAATTTTCTCTATGAACTTCCTTGCCTTATCGATGTCACTGTGACCATCGATGGTCACATATTTCTCAAAGATGAAGTCCAATGGTGATCTTGGCAAGTACCCATAACATGCCTCAAATGGCGATGTGTTTGTGGAAGAATTCTTTGCCCTGTTGTATGCATGTTGTATGTAATGCAATTGTTCATCCCACAACTTGGGATGTTTGCTGCAATATCCTCTCAGAAGATGAATTATTGTTTTGTTGACCACCTCGGTTTGTCAATATATTTGTGGGTGAAAGTTTGTACTCTTCTTCAACTTTGTGTCCATCATGTCCAACAAATTTGACCAAAAATTCCTAACAAATCGAGAATCTCGATCACTTACAATAAAAGTAGGAAAACCAAAATGAACCCAAATGTTTTGGAAGAAAACATGAGTTGTTTGTTCAGATGTAAGTTTATTTTTACATGGTGTTAGTATGAACATCTTGTTGAACCTGTCTACAACTTCATACAAGTAATCATGACCTTTCCTTGACAATGGAAGACCTCCTACAAAATCCATTGAGATACCCTCCCATGGACGTGAAGGTACCGGAAGTGGAGTGTATAAACCAAGTTTCCTATTTCTATGCTTACTTGTAGCACATAAAGAACATCCTCTTATGAAACGAGAAACATTAACCAACATGCATGGCCAATAATAATACCATTGACGATTCACTATTGTCTTGCCTACACCAAACTGTACAACAATCAATGAAGTGTTCGCCTCCCTTATGATATTATTTATTTTCTCTCTGTGGAATACACAACTTGCCCAAGTGATACAACAAACTATTATGTACATGATAATCCAACTCTTCAATTTGATTTCATTGACTCAAGCTTGCATATATTTATTGAAAATGACTGTCATTTGCATATTGTTCTATGTAACTTTCATGCAAAACAAAATTATGCTTGAGTATAATAGATGAATTTACAATAGGCCTTGAAATCATATCAGCTACCTTATTGTAGATTCCCTTTTTATACCTGATAAACAAATGAAATTGTTGTAGAAAACCCATCCATTTGAAATGTTGTGACTACTGCAACTTTGACTGTGACTGTAAGTATTGCAATGGTTGTTGGTCAATATTAATGGTCTCCTTCCCCATCAAATATTGCTTCCATTTCTTAACACTTTGTACCAGTGCATAAATATCTTTTTCATAGGTGGGATAGTTAGTTACAACTCCATTAAAAAATTTAGAATGAAATGAAATGGACTTACCATGCTACAATAGAACTACTCCCATGGCATAATCGCTTTCATCCGTTTGAATTTTGAATGGTTGTCTAAGATCTGAAAGAGGCAATACCGGTGCTGAACTTATCTTTTTCTTCAAAGCATCAAATTATTTCTGTTGTACATCTCCCCAATGGAACATTTTCTTGACACTTGTCAATGCAAGTAATGGAGCTGCAATGGAAGAAAAATTAGCAATAAACTTTCGCCAATATTATGTTGCCCCTAAAAAGATTCTTACCTTTGTAACTATATTGGGCTTGGGCCAATTTAGAATGACCTCACCTTAGAGGGGTTGATCTTCAACAGACCTCCTCCAACAATGTGTCCAAAATACACTAAATAAGTCTTGCCCAATTCATTTTTCGACATCTTTAAAAGCAATTGTTATTTTCTCAAAACAACTAATACTTTGTTTACATGCATGGCATGTTCTTTTGTTGACTTGTTGAATATGAGAATATCATCTAAGTAGACAATGAAAACTTTATCTAGAAATGGTCTCAATATATCATTCATTACCCTCATGAAAGTAGCTAGAGAATTTGTGAGACCGAAAGGCATAACAAGCCACTCAAACAATCCTTGTTTAGTTTTAAACGTGGTTTTCAAAATGTCTTCTTCAGCTAACTTAACTTGATGATAACCACTTCGTAATTCTAACTTAGTGAAATACTTTGCATACCTCAACTAATCAAGAAAATCATCAATACTTGGGAGCGGCTAACGATTTTTTACCGTGATTTTGTTTAGTGCACGGAAATTCACACACATGCGCCAAGTTCCATCCTTCTTTGGCACCAAGACAGTGGGTGAACCACATGGTGATGTAGATGAACGTATGATATCTTTGTTCAACAATTCTTGAATTTTCTTTTTGATTTCCTTGCTTTCCATAATCGACATTTGATACATGCATATGTTTGGAAGTGGAACATCCTGTTGCAACTAAATCTCATGCTAAATTCCCCTCTTGGGAGGTAACCCCTTTGGTTCCTGAAACATCTCGCCATGCTTTCTTACCACATTAAACAAATCAAATTTCAATTTATCATCGCAACCTTCAAAATTGTCATAATCAATATCATTTTTTTTCTTAATCATGAGAAGCACAAAAATTTTACTTGCATTTACTGGTCTCTTCATTTGCCCTGCATTAACCAAAGAAATGTTCAGATTTTTGTGATGGGCTCCCACAATGTACTCCACCCCATTCTTGAGAAATATGTATTTGTTGTCATGGAGATAAAATACTGCTTTCTTATCATACAAATAAGGACTACCCAAGATGATTCCTGAGATTTCAAGTGGAACTTCATCTAACTCAACTTCATCAATGAACTTTTCAGTAATGGCGAACTTGAATAAAAAATTCCTTGTAACCTATAAGTTTGCACTGTTACCTATCCAACCCAATGGATATGGCTTATGGTGAGCTACAGTTTCAAGGTTTAGCTTTTTAACCAAGTCTTCTGAAATCAAGTTTGATTGTGACCCACTATCAAATAATGCATTAATCTTTTGTAACCATGGCTGAAATCTTGGTCTCACCACCAGAATCTGAACCAAGGTCATGTTCTGTGGTAGAAATGTTCTTTTGTTTTCCCTTATTGTTTTGTTTCTTAGGCCTTAATTCAAGATGCAATTTCCAACAGTGGGCTTCATCATGCCCTCTTTGGAACAATGTTTGAATGTGATTTTCTCCCCTTATTTCTTCACACTTACATTATTTTTTCCCTTCCATTTTCCACCCTTCTCTTTCTCCTTGCCCTTGAATGGCTTCCTCTTACTACGCTCTCCCTGAATTTTATTTTCTCTAGATTCAAGATGCGTGGCTTGCACACATACCTCATCTAAATTGTTTGGATTGAACATAAGGATAATATGTTTCAAATAGGAATGTAAACCTCCAATATATTTCAACAGTGTATTTTGGGAATTCAGATTCACTCCTAACAGCAAAGCCCTTTTCCTAAACTCCTGTGTATAATCTTGGACTGTTTGGCCTTTAAGCTGCCTAAAATTCTTCCAACTCCCAATGGATTTTTGCATATAGGTTAAAGGATGAAACTGTCTTTTAATTGCATAAACAAATTCAACCCAAGTAATAGATATCTTAACATGGATTCACATTTCCTCTTGAGTCTTTTCTTCCCACCAAACTAATGCAGCTCCTTCTAGCCTCAGTGAAGCCAACTAGATTTTTATGTCATCTTCTTGAAGGTTCTGAATTCTATAGTATACTTCCAATTGTCAAATCCAATTGTCCAACTTTTCTGCATTCACCTTTCCATTGTACATGGGAAGTTAAAATTTTATGTCCAATTTAAGTAAGGAAGTCTTTCCTTGGGGTTTTTGAATGAGCATGGGCAGTTTCAGTGGTGATAGTGGAAGATGATGTTTTGTGAGATAATGAAGATGATGAGGAAGATAATGAGGATGTTGGAGATGGTGGCTTTCCACCATTCCCTTTAGAATCCTTCTTCTCATCCTTTTTATCCTATAAGCTTCGTTCTCCATGTGGATGTTGAGGAATCTCTCCAACCATTTTAGTGTTCCTCTCTTCATAGAGGACTTTAACCATATCAGTTAAAGTGAAGAAATGTTTCTTGAACTCTTCCTCTTCTGAAGAAGGACATTTAGGCTCTCTTTCTCTAGACATAATGGTTGTGGATTCAAGCTCAGAAACTGGTACTGCTTGTACCTCTTCAATCTCAGTTGAAGGCAAAACATGAGGAGTTTCAAGTGCAGCTGGAATTGGAACTTTGGGTGGAGGATATTGTGGTAGTGTGGCTCTCCTTCTTCTGGGCATTACGTCAAGAGTTACAACCAATAGCTTCCCTTCTCCTTTCTGCAACTTTAACCTTGTAAGGATCACAATTTTGTAACCATTAAAACCCTAATTGAAAAAACTCAAGCAATCAAGCAATTCAACCTTGCTTTGATACCAACTTGATTTATTTATGATTCTTAGTTTATGTTGTGCTAATATCAATTACATATTTCAAAACATGTGCTTTCTTATTGCTTCTTGTACTAATTTTTCATTACTTGTTTGTGTGTGTAAACAGGTAAGTTTCCTTAAGTTTAATATGACATTGATGAGAAAATAGCTTCAAAAACAAGTATTGAACATCAAACATTCAAAGTATAGCAAACCATCGAAGAGACACTTTAACATAGTGTTTTGATGAAGGAGTTCACCCCTCATGGGCTACATCTCCTTAGTCCAACTTCCATGGCTTGGGCCTCTGTATTAGCTCAACATGGAAAAATGTTGTTTTACAAAGATCTATGGCTTCTAATACCTACACCAATGTGTTTAGAATGTCCAAATAATCCAAGAAAACCTCTTCTTGAGCTCAATTTGGTCGAAAATTGCCTTCTCTATGACTCAGACAGTCTTTTCCTTGAAAAGCTCCTCTAATTCTGGAATAAATCCAGTTAGAGTCACTAAATGTGGAGGTGGGCCCGAAATTAGTGGCACCGCCAAACTTCCATTGTTTTAAACTGAGATTTAATTAAATTAACCCAGGATTAATTAATTGTAAACATGCAATTAGTGTTAACCCTTTAGTTTTGTCAACCATAAACCTGACTATTATGATGTAGTATTCACATGCGATGTTAATACCGCATTAACTGTCGGGGTAATGATCCATCGGAAGGCTAACAGTAAGCTGTTATAGCAATCGCGTTCACATGGGGGAGACTAAATGTTAACGGTTTTCTAAACTTCTCCATCGGGGTAGCATAAACTGTAACTGCGTGGTTTATGGGTTGGTGTTCACATGCGAAGGGCTGGCCCTCCTAACCGCTCATCCAAACCATGTTAAACTTTAAATATATGTCATGAACTTATGGGTTAAGAAACACCCGGCAGTGGAGATGGTATGTGGCTTGGACTGTGGAGGCGAGGTTGCAGGGTTGAGCCCCAGCGCCTCCATAATATTTTTTCTCCATCGTTGAGACTGTCTAGGCCATTGGAGGTGCCACGTGGCATCCTCCACGCTTTCCACGTGGCATTCTTTCATTGGCCCAAAACAAACCAATAAGATTGCGCCAACACACCACCTATGTTACCCAATGAAATGATGCCACTTGTCCATCTGTGATTCATTGTTGACCATCATTGACCCTGCCTAGTCACTTTCCATGCCAGTAGTACAGACTGCTGACTATGCAGTGACTCGACATTTTGTTTTGCAAATTTCACATGTTTAGCAAAGCGATCAGAACACAATAACTTTCTCATACAAATGTAGTTTTTTTCGAAACAAGTTGCGTTAGGATCATTTTTCCAAGACATACGCGGTCGTTCAGGTTTCGAGCCATTCTCAGAACTTTCATTTTTGAGCTAAACACTGAGCACCTGATCAACTGATAAGCAATAAATCCATCCTATGGTTTCTCCTCATTCTCAAGAAGTTAGTCCAGAAACTTATGTGTCTCATGTACAGGACAATTCATGTCCACATAACCCCTTCCATTCAGATGAATCTGATTTGTGTGATGAAACCATGGTTAAAACACCTAATTTGGCGCCTTCTCATCTAACATGAAGGATGGAAAAGAAGGTAGGGTTTCAACACATTGAGCTGCAACATGAGTTCACTAGGATGATGTTGAGCCAACTCTCTTGGACTATAATGACCATTCTAAACCTTCACACAAGGAATAAAATAGTTAGCCTTGTTCAGACCTTCTATCTTGAATCAAAAGTAAATAGATAACTTGATAAATATCATGGGCACAATGAAATAGGAGTAAGAAGGTCACAGTCAAAGAAGTTTATGTTGATGTTGATTCTCTCGAAGAGCCTGTCTTGAAAAAGAATGAGCCTCAACTAGATCACAATTCTAAATTTGTAGACGACAATACTCATACTCAGGATGGTGGTAATAATTGTGATAGCTACTGCCAATACAAGGTTGATTCAGATAGTTGTGCACAAAGCATGTATTGGAAACAATATTATCCTATCATGGTTCCTTGTCTGGAAAATAGAATCCAACAAATTCAATGTGAGAATAACCAGCTAAGAATGATGAATCAGCTTAGGGAAACTCAAAAGGATAAAAAGACTTCTTGATTGGAGAAAAAACTGCAATCATTGAACACACATATTATTATTAAATATGCCAATCTCAAAGTAGTAATAATTTCAAATTCTCAAGATCAAATCTCTGCTAAATAATATGATGTTAGTTGTCCATTTACAGGTTGGAATTTTCGCAAGGTATGTTTAGTTATTTTATTTAGTTCATTATTTTTGAAAGAATCTATAGAATCTGAGATTTTGTATCCACCTTATTTTAATAATAATATCAGTGATTGATTTCATAATTTGGATTATAACATCTAATCCTTATCTTCTAGATTTTAGACTTGTTCTCACAACATTGGTTCCTATGTATATGGCACAGCTGTTCTGAACCACCTATGCATATCGTGTTAGCTATTTTTGTCATTTTATTTTAAAATAGTTATGTGTTGTAGCGGCTACAACCACCCTCCAAAAATTTTGCATACACCCAAATTTAGAGCCTCCCTTGGGAGTTTCACTTGATCGTTTCATACACTCGGGTTCACTCCGTGAGCTTGTGTGAGCCTTCACACCCACCTTGCATGTTCATTCCACCCAAGCTCTTGCATGTTGATGTCAATGTCTTTCTTGCAACCATGTTTTGGTCATGCTCAAGGTCTTCACTTTGTGTGTACATGTTATGTTCGCTATGAAATCATCTGCCACACCCACACACAGAGTCCCTTTCATTGTTGCGCAATCGTTGTCACGGTCGATTAATAATCAATCACGAGTGTCACGCTTATCGCTTACACCGTCAGTCAGTCATGTTGAACATGTGTGTCTAGTTGGTTTGAGTCGTCTCATTGTCAAGTCATGACGGTGTGTGTTGTAAGATCACATTTGCATATTTCACTCGTTCACACACTTAGTCATTTTGTTTAAGTTCTAATGACCAAACTTCCCTCTGACAATCGGACCATCACCCCGCCATTGACTCGATCGACTATCACACAGAACAGCGCAGAAGCACCAAGCAGGTCTTTTCAAATTACGTTGATCACAAGCGATCCAATTAACTTTCATGATGGCCACTGAGAGAGTTGGACCCTGCAACCACCCCGGGACTAACTCCCCTCAAAAATTCCATAGCAGATGTTGACCTTACCCACTCTGCTGACTAAGGAAATTGCATAGACAGGTCGAATAGAAAAAAAGTTCCCAACCCTATCTCTCTCAAAAAATTGTGCAGTTTTCTCAGTCAATCCTCTCGATAGCCAACCGACTGCTCATCCAAGAAATTGCGCAGTTTTCATGAGCAGGCCTTTTGTTGCCTAGTAGTCTGCTCAGCTCAGAAATTGCGTAGAGATGATTACCAGGCCGACCTCCCGGCCTCAATGAAATTTCTCTCGCCAGCAGCTCCCAACAGCAGACTGACAGTTCCCTCCTGGAATTATGTAGTTTCTGTTGTCAAGCTTTCGGCAGCTGACTGTCAGTTCCCCTTAGGAATTCTGCAATTTCTGTGGTCAATGACCCAACAGCTAGCTACTAGTTCCCTCTAAGAATTGTGCATTTTTGGTTGCTAGGCTCCCAACCAGTACCTCCAAAAAACTGTGCAATTTTGGCCTGTTGATCCTCCATGCAGCCCGGCCTGTTCCTCCAAAAAATTGCGCAAATTTTTCTGTCAAGCACTTGCTGCCTGCTCGTTCCTGAAAATGCACATATTTTGTCTGCCTTGCCTTCCTACATCCTGGATTTCCCCTCCCAAAATTTGTGCAACTTTTCCTTCCAGCCAATCCAGACCTCGTGGATAGTCACTGTCGACTTGAATTTCCCATCTTCATCACCCAGTGACTCTTTCGTAGTTTTCATCAGCAGTGCCTCGAGCCATCGTCTCGCCTCGCAACCTTGTTGCATCTCCCAGTCACTTGCATCTGAAATAATCATGTGCCATGGTAGACTAGGAGGTTTTTGGATTTGTTGTCATCTGGTCATGAGTCACTGTAGGTACATGCACACCAACAAACATGGCGCGATGACGAATGAGATGAACAAAGGGAGCACATGTAGAAGGACAAGTTCACCAATGAATGAACGAATGATACATGTGAAGATATGTGCTCGTGAATGGATGATCTTGAAAAGATGTGTTTACAAATGGATACACAAGCAAACATGCAAGATGTGCTCACAGACGAATAGATGAACATGCACCTTTTGTGAATAGATGAGCCTATCAAGCCTTCCAACATACAAGAAAGGAGCAACGTTCCATAGCAACATCAAGTGAACCAACGACCATCGAAGACTCCCACATTTTTCCATGCAGAGGTGAAGCTGTGACACACCATGAAGACATCCATCACCCAACAACACTGTAGCTCGACATGCACTCCAGCAGTAGCACCAATGTACCAGCACTGTCATGTCAATTCATGTGATGAGTCATGTTGTCCACATCTCCATTGTGGGCCATGTTGTCAAATCAACGTAATGTAATGTGGAAGTCCAAGGGACCCACTTGTTGTACAAAGAATCATGTAAAGTCGAAAAGTCATGGAAGTCAAACAGTCATGAGGGTAGTCGAACAGCCACAAGGGTCAGTTTCAGCCTTGGCTATAAATACCCCCTCATTTGTATATGCAAAGGACTTTTCACCTCATCTCCTCCCACATAGCCAAGAGATTCTGTAATCTTTTCTTTGAGGAGTAAGTAGTGGCCCCAACGTCCCGCACTCGGGGTTAGTGCATGATGTATGGTGTAACGATGTGTCTTGGAACTTTCTCTTGATTTAGAATCTTGCTAACACGCCAGCACATTTTCTCACATGTATTGTAACTATTGTAAGACTAATCTTGAACACTTGTAATGCATGTTTCTTTAACTTGTGTTGAACATTTGAACTTATGTCGCTTGTTGTAATACATAATTTATTAATGAAAATGTGTTGTATATGGTGTTAAAGTTGTCTCTCCCATGGTGCCCCCCCCACCCGGAGAATAGACAAACCTTTCACATAAAACTTGTTGTAACAACCATTACACTCGTGCAGACTCATCCGTTGAGTGTTGTACATGTTATCTTACCTTGTGTGTTGTGACTACTGCATCTATGTGGACTGCTCCTCCAGAAGATGTGCACGTCCTATTATGTTGTGTGTTCCTAGCTGAGTTAGGACTTCATCCCAACCAACTTGGGACTCACTCTCACCCTCGCCCTCTATAGTGAAAGAACCATTAACACAAGTACACTAGCAATCACCAGGTACGCGAACATTACTTCTCAAAGACAAAGCAGACCACTCTCCTATGCTGACAAGCAAGAGTTGAGGAAAATGCTTAAGACAATGGCAACTGGGCGATCATACTGAATGGGACTCCCACACCAAATAGTTTGAGGTCTAGTTGGGACTTCATACCAAGGTGACCCCCTGAATGTTGGCTGGTCTAGCACCGTTAACATTTCTGGCACTAGAAGGAGGGCAGCCAGTTGTATATGGTTGAAGATACTCTCACACTCATTCATCAACCATCTAGTCAAGGTAGTAACTCACACTCCCTCTCACATACGTGCGACTTTGCAGTTGGTTACTCCTGACTTCCCAGGACTGAACATGTGATTATATATCATCCATTTCACTCTGTTTTTCTCATCACTCCCCAGTTCACGAAAGCAGTCGAACTGATCCCAAGCATACAACATCTTCCATATGCATCAAGAATGACAAAAGCCACTCCTACAAGAGTTGTTGTATCATTGGTGGAAGAAGCAGTCCTTGCCACTGTACTTGAAGGTCTAGCATAAGCTATTAAAGACAGAGAGGAACCTATGGTATTCCGACAAGATGAACGAGAAACTTCTGATTTTGGGATCAGACTCTAGTACAAGAGACGAAGGGGAAGGCAGCGGAGGAGGAGGAGGCGGAGACGAACCAGCAGACTCAGAGCCAGAACCATCAGATTCTAAAACAGAGGAGGAGGATGAAGGAGAATAAGAGATGGTTGACACAAATCTTGAATGGATGAATCAGGGACCGTTGGCTCTCCCAGTTGTTATGCAAAAGATGTCAAAGCAAGCAGAGAGAATGAACGTCAAGTTTAACCCTAACAGCACGGTGAAGGTAGAAGACCACTTGGACAACTTCTACCTACAGTTGGAGACCCTTGAGGTATGGTATGACAACATAGCATGTAGATTGTTCCCACATACCTTGCATGGTCACATAACTACATGGTATCACAACCTTCCACCCAACTCTATACAGAACTGGGGTGCATTCAAACGCATGTTCCTTGAAACGTTTGTTGATGACAAGACCCCAACCATGCTACTCAAAGGATTGGGAAGCCTCAAGATGTAGGGAAAAGAGAAAGTGAAAGATTTCAATCAGAGGTTTACGCGTATATTGAACAAGTTCGCAGTGGACAATAAACCTCATGACCCCATCACTGTTGACTACTACACGTCCTCACTTCCAACCAACATTGCGCAATTTGTCAAGTGAGATGCGAAACCAACACTCGTAGAAAACTATGAAGAGGCTATTGATGTTGAGAAAGACCTACGCTCAATTGGATTCATCAGGGATAAGGAATTAGCAAAGGACTCCAAAAATGTGAGCAGGAAGTCCTAAGAAATGGCAAGCAAGGGTAGAGACAAGGAAGCAACTGATATTGAGACTCTCACTTGCCTTGTCAAGAACTTCACTATAGAAGTGTCCAAACTCAAACAATGGAAAATGGACACATTTGCGAGAAGCCATCTGCCCAAATAGATACAAGCAAGCAACTCATAAAGAAGCAACTGATTCACTTCCAAAAATTCCCAGAAGCCTCTGTTCCATCTTGAACAGTGTGTAGATCCTAAGTTATTTTCTTTCCATGAAGAACATCATCCTGAGAACTCTTGTTCGAAATGGAAGTGAGTCATAAGTGCTTTCTGCAGTCATACACTCGATGTGGAAAGAAATATGCAGGAGCAGCCGAAAGACACTAATGATGACAAAGAGCTTGCACTTGATGAGCCATCAAGCTCTGGGCATGCAGTCAACGCGTACTAGTGCTCACGAACAATGTCAAAGATGAATACTAAGAAGCAGCCCCAAAAGCAAACTGATTGTTACAATCTTAGGAGTAAAGGGGATCCCCCCACACTTGGGGAAATGCAAGAGAAGGTGAGACTGTTGATAAGGAAGGTTGACCCATGGGCCTCCCCAAAGCAGAAAACACAAAACAATTCTGGGAAGACAGCGGCGGACATCCATGAGTAGCAAGCTGCAGAACACTCTGTCGAATAGCACGCGCGTCTGTTCTACCCCGGACACCTTGGTAAGTCTACCACCTCTAGATTAAAACATTGTTGATGACATGAAGAAAACTCGAGCGAACATTAGTTTGTTTGAGTTAGCCAAGATCCAAAGTCAGCAAGATATCCTATTGTGCGCATTAGGACAAACAGCAATGGACAACGCAGCCTCTACCAGAAAGGGATAAAGCACACCTCCCGGATCACTTTCCATTGTGCTCAATACACTCCGGATGGAAGAAGTGAACCTAGGTTACCCTCCATTCCTGCTATATTTTTAAATTTTCAATTGCAATATGCACAATTGCTTGGGTTATTCCAGCGCAGCAGCCAACGTCATGCCGCTCTCCATTGCAAAGAAGATCAATGCAAAATGGAGCAAGACCTCTGCGCGGATCATCCAACTTGATCGAACATCAGTGCCATCCATTGATGAACTAAGAGATGTGATCATCCGACTATATCATGATGGTCGAGTCCACCAATGCATTAACATAGTAGTTGTGGACATACTGGAAGCATATGGTCTACTACTCAGCAAAGACTGGTCCAACAAGGTACACGTATATTTTACTACAGACTAGTCTCACATGTGGCTTTTGTACAAGGGCAAGTACAACCAAATCCAGGTGTTATCTGAGAGGTACATGAAGCATAATGTCACTCCCCCTTAATGGTGAGAATGAATTGTTGGCCTTCGCAGATCTCATGTTTGGCAACTACCTCCTTGAAATAGCATTGGGGTGTTATCCTACACGGCTAGCTCCAACCCCACCAGACACGCAGTTGGGACTCCTTCCTTGCTCAACTGATGGTAATGAAATGTGTACAGTATATTGTACTAATAGTAGTAGTAGTAGCAACAACAGTAGTAGTAGTAGTACTAGCACATCCTTCGGTCCATGTACAGGCAAGTTGTGGACCATGTACTTTGAGAAATCAAAGACACAGGACGGCTCAGGAGCTGAGTGTGTCTTGATTGACCCTTACAAAAGGAAGCATATTGTTTTAAGTCACTTGGAGTTCGAGTGCACAAACAATGCTATTAAGTATGAAGCACTCGTGCTATGCTTGCAGAAAACCATTAGCCTCAACGTGGTTGCACTCAAAGTGGTAGGTGATTCAGAGATAGTGGTACGGTAGGTACGTAACACCATTCATTGTTTATCACAACATCTCAAAAGTTACCAGCAATAGGTTGACTAATCTCAAACTTCCAAGCATTTAATATCATTGTTGTACCACGTACGTGTAATGCAATTGCCAATGCACTAGCAAATGCAGCTTCGAAAATGTCACTAATAAGGGATAGATTTACTATTGAAATTTTGTACAAACCTTACATCCTAGACAACATAACTAACTTACGTGTGTTTAATGATGATCAATATATACTGCATTTCATGGCCAACACTGACGTCTTCAAAGATGCAGCAATAGACGATGATGAGCATGAGTGCTCTCTGCAAGCTAAAGATGGTAACAACAAAGGACACCTTAGCACAAAGGGTATGGAAACATTGGAAAATATTTATGACTTGCAAGAAATTTTTCAAGGGCCAAGGAACAACAAGACTCACAGTTCCACCATGAGGCATGAACTGATTAACCTAGGAACAAAACAAGATCTGAATTTTATGAATCTTGATACATGTTGTACACAACAAGATTGGCGGGCCTTTATCTGCTTGTTCAAACCGTACTGAGATGTGTTCGCATGGACATATGATGATATGAAAACTTATGACACATGAATCATCCAACACATCATCCCGATCGAAGAAGGGATCAAGCCATATCAACAGAAGCTAAGGAAATTACATCCGTCGCTTGAACCCCTCATACAAAAAGAGCTTACTAAGCTATTGGATGCACGGATCATATACAAAGTTCATCATTCCACATGAGTCTCAAATCTTTTTCCTGTACGTAAGAAGTCTGGGAAAATCTACTTTTGTGTTGATTTTGAGAACGTAAACCCCATCTCGAACAAAGACAACTACCCCATGCCATCTATGGACCATAATTTTCAAACAGTAACTGGGGCACATACGTTTTCCCTTTTTGACAGTTTCTCAGGATACAATCACGTTCTGGTAATAGAACCTGACAGACTCAAAACTACTTTCCGTACCAAGTGGGGTACATTCACTTACAGATGAATGACGTTTGGGCTTGTAAACCCAGGCGCAACATTTTAGCGCGCCATGGAAATCACTTTTCGTGGACTCATCGGATAGAGCATAGTGGTATACCTTGATGATGTGACTATGTTTTCAAGAAGACGAGAGGACCACATACTCCATCTGAAGAAAAATTTTGAGCGATGTCAAAGATACGGGATTTCCTTGAATCCAAAAAAGAGCGTATTCATAGTGTTAGAGGGGAACCTCATCGGGCACATTGTTGCCAAAAGCGGGATCAAGGTGGATCTAAACTAGGTCCATACTATCACACAGATCCCTCACCCAACCAACAAGAAAGCTATGCAGTCCTTCTTAGGCAAGATAAACTTCCTCCAGAAGTTCATCTTGGATTATACGCAGATAGTTACGCCCATGCACGACATGATCAAGAAAGATGTCGTCTACAGCTGGGGTAAGAGGTAAAAATATGCATTGACCCGAATCAAGCAGGCTATTACGGAAGCGCCTGCACTCTACAACCCAGATTTCAAGAAGGATTTCTTGTTATACACCTTCGCCTATGACAATTCACTAGCTACAGTACTCATTCAGGAGGATGAGATGAAGGATGAATGCCCAATCTACTTCATGAGCACAAGCATGTAGGGACTAGCACTCAACTACCCTGCCATTGACAAGCAAGCTTATGCAGTTTACAAGGTGGTGAAATACTTCAAGCCCTACTTGTTGAAGAACCACCGCATAGTCTTCATCCCTCACCCAACAGTGCGCACATTGCTTGTACAATAAGAATTGGGTGAACGACGTGCGAACTGGATGATAGGCTTGCAAGAATATGATCTTGAATTCAAGCCATTTCACACGATCAAAGGACATGGGCTCTTTAGACTTGCAGTTGAAGTAGTACACACTCCGGAGAGTGAAAAAGAGCTCGCCAGCTAGGAGTAGGAGATTGAGATGTATGATATAAGGCGAGAAACACCCACCAAAGACGGAACCTTTTGGTACATAGATTTGTACCAGTACCTTGAGCACGACACCATACACTCTCACTTTTCAATCAGACAGAAGAGGGAATTGCACCTGAAAGCCTTAGCGTATCAGTTGGTGCACACAGTAATTTACAAAAACCACAGTAATGGAGTCTTGCTCAGGTGTCTAGAGGCACATGAAGTAGAGAAGGTACTTCAAGATTTGCATGACGGACCAGTCGAGGGTCACTTTGCGGGAAACACCATTGTGCACAAAGTTATGCAAGTCAGTTTCTATTGGACCACACTATTCAAGGATGCACATGCCTATGCCTGCAAGTGCTCGGTCTACCAGCGATGCGCTGAAAAATAGAGAGATCAGCGGCGCCACTACACCCCGTTGCAGTGACCGAACCATTCCAACAGTGGGGCCTGGACATCATTGGGGAAATTTTCCCTCATTCGTCAAAGAAACATCGCTACATTCTAACAGCAACTGGCTACTTCACATGGTGGATAGAAGTAGTTCCGCTCAAACAAGTGAATGACCAGGAGGTCATTAGCTTCCTCTAGCAGAACATCATCTCACACTTCGATGTTTTGGTATCACTTATTTTTTATAATGAACCGTATTTTTCGTCTTTGAAACTCTATGACTTTGCATTACAAAATTGTATTGTGTTAAAGCATTCATCTAACTATTAACTACAAGGAAATAGTCTAGCAAAATCCACAAATAAAAACCTCATCCATATAATCAAGAAGATTGTTTTCTCTGAGCAGTGTAACTGGCATGCCGCCCTGACGAATGCATTATGGGTTGACCATGTGACATCCAAGCCTTCTCTAAATACCTCACCGTACTCCCTAGTTTATGGTAAAGAAGCCATCCTTCCGCCAAATATCTACTTTCTTGCACTTCAACTTTCCCAAGAATCCCAAGGCAAGCCTTACCAACTAGTTTAGCATAGGATGGATGCTCTCCATAAGCTTCAGGAAGAAAGGATGAAAGAAAAAATAAAAAAATCACACTCCACCATAACCTTATCAAGAGATGGTTTGATAAGAAGTCTGTAGGGAAAGTTAACTTCGATGTTGGTGATTTGGTTCTGAAATGGGATAAGCACCATGAAGATAAGGAAAAACATACGAAGTTCCAGTCCCTATGGATTGGTTCGTATACAGTCCACGAGAAGCTTGGCCCACACACGTATCATTTGCAATCGCTTGATGGGAGGATTGACAACCTTCTGGTCAACGACCAAGATCTCAAGCATTATTTTCAGTAGTTCGGGCCACGCCCATGCCATGTACATAGTCTACTTGCTGCTTGTTGTTTTCATCTTGTTTGCTTCGCTTATTATCTTTGCTTTTACTTTGTTTGTTCTACTTACTATTTTTGCTTAGGTTTGTTTTCTTTGCTTGATATATTACTATTTTTGTTCCCAGAAATAAGTGTTGCCAACTACTACGTTCTAGATTTTGAATAGAGTATGTGGCTGAAATTTGAAGAGACTTGTGATGCTGTAGCACTTGGCCAGTCTTGTGTCTATCTTATTTGTGCTTGGTTATGACCTTCGGCTAATGAAGTATTGACAGAAAATACGAACCATATACAAGGGAAGTTTTGGTCCAACCATGAGCTTGTGTCCACAAAGGGAATTGCCATGCCTATACTCAGCCTTCTGCTCTGTGTGTTCGAGCTCATCCAACTAGTAGAAATGAGAAGGGGAAAATATAAACGAGAAAACCTATGTCAGAGGTATTACATGCTTCTCTGAAGGAACAACCTCTTTTTTTCTCAATAATTCAAGTTCCCTCTTCGGCCCCAAAAATAAATAAGTGGCTATGCACAACCCTCTTGAAAAATACAAAGGCGAAAGAAGAGAAAGACTTCCTCCACAAAGAGGTGAAGCATGCAACTCCACTGGGGTACTAACCAGGCTCGTTGGCAGTGGAGAAATGTGTGTGTCCTTGCGTGACTCCATCGAGGTATTGTCCACACCTGTTAGCAGTAGAGAAATACCAGAGATAAAAACTTATACTCTGAAAATATTCAACTCGCAAACTAAATTACCCTTCCCAGATTCGAAACACTGTGATCAAGTTGAAATGTTGATTGTGTTTGACTGAGTTGGCAAAAGGTGAACCAAGTATGTCCATGGCGTAAGTGGGGAAGTTGAAGTAACTCGCACAACATTTCAATACTCCCTGAAAAACTAAGGCTGTGTGCTATCAATGAATCAAAACAGAGAAGTTGGAGTTCTTCCAGTGTGTCGCAAAGTGTTGTAGTGGCTACAACCACCCTCCAAAATTTTTCCTTGCACCCAAATTTGGAGCCTCGCTTGAGAGTTTCACTTGATGGTTGCATACACTCGAGTTCACTCTGTGGGCTTGTGTGAGCCTTCACACCCACCTTTCCTGTTCATTCCACCTAAGCTCTTGCATGTTGATGTCAATGTCTTTCTTGCAACCATGTTCTAGTCATGTTCAAGGTCTTTACTTCGTGTGTATTTATTATTTTCGCTATGAAATCATTTGTCGCACTCACACACGGAGTCCCATTCACTGTTGCGCAAGCGTCGTCACTATCGATCAGAGATAAATCACGAGTGTCAGGCTTTTCGCTTACACTGTCGGTCAATCATGTTGAACATGTGCGTCTAGTTGGTTTGAGTCGTCTCATCATCAAGTCATAAGGGTGTGTGTTGTAAGATCACATTTGAATCTTTCACTCGTTCACACACTTGGTCATTTTGCTAAAGTTCTGACGACCAGACTCCCCTCTAATAGCCAGACCATCACCTCGCCGTCAACTCGATTGACTATCACCCAGAATAGCGCAATCAACTTTCATGCTGGCCACTCAGAGAGTCGGACCTGACAGCCACCCCAGGATTGACTCCCTTCAAATATTTCGCAGATGTTGTTGACCTTGCCCACTCCATTGACTGAGGAAATTACATAGATAAGTCGAACATACACCAAGTGCCCATCCCTATCTCCTTCAGAAAATTGTGTAGTTTTCTCAGTCAGTCCTCCCAACAGTCGACCGACTGCTCATCCAAAAAATTGTGTAGTTTTCATGAGCAGGCCTTCTATTGCCTAGAAGTCCACTCATCTCAAAAATTGCACACAGATGATTAGCAGACTAGCTTCCCAGCCTCGGTGCAGATTCTCCCGCCAACAACCCGTAGCAGCAGACTGACAGTTCCCTCTGGGAATTACATAGTTTCTGTTGTTAAGATCTTGGCAGCTGACTACCAGTTCCCCTTGGGAATTGCGCAATTTCAGCTGTGAGTGACCCAACAGCCAGCTACCAGTTCCCTCCAGGAATTGCGCAGTTTTGGCTTCCAAGCTCCTATCCAGTTCCTCCAAAAACCTGCACAATTTCTGCCTATTGAGCCTCCATGCAGCCTAGCCTGTACCTCCAGAAATTTGTGCAAATTTTGTTGTCAATCCCTTACTACCTATTCATTCTAGAAAATGTGTAGATTCAGTCTGCCTTATCTTCATGTAGCCTGGATTGTCCCTCCCAAAATTTGCGCAGTTTTTCCTTCTAGTCGAGCTAGACCTCGCGAACAGTCACTATCAACTTGGATTTCCCATCTTCATCACCTAGTGACGCTTGTGCAGTTTTCATAAGTAGTGCCCAGAGCCATCATCCCACCTCACAACCTTGTTGCCTCTCCAAATCACCTGCATCTGAAATAATCATGTTTCATGGTAGACTAGGAGGTTTCTGGATTTGATGGCATTTCGTCCTGAGTGACTGTAGGTAAAGGTACACCAACAAACATGGTGCGACGATGAATGGGATGAACAAAGGGAGAACATGCAGAAGGACAGGTTCACCAACAGATGAACGAATGATACATGTGAAGATATGTGCTTACAAATAGATGATCATGCAAAGATTCATTCGAGGGTTGACAGATAAGCAAACATGAAAAATGTGCTCACAGATGAACAGACGAACATGCACCTTTCATGAACAGATGAGCTTTTCAAGCCTTCAAACATACAAGCAAGGAGAAACATGCCAGAGCAACATCAAGTGAACCAACGACCATCGAAGACTCCATGCACTTTGCCATGCAGAGCTGAAGCTGTGGCACACCATGAAGACATCCATCACCTAGCAGCACTATAGCTCAACATGCACTCGAACAGTAGCATGAATGTACCAGCATTTTCATGTCGAGTCATGTCATGATTCATGCTGTCCACATCTCCATTGTGGGCGATTTTTTCAAATCAATTTAATGTAATGTGGACATCCAAGAGACCCACTTGTCATACAAAGAGTCATGTAAAGTCGAAAAGTCATGGAAGTCAAATAGTCATGAGGGTAGTCAAACAGCCACAAGGGTCAATTTCACCCTTGTCTATAAATACCCCCTCATTTGTACATTCAAAGGACTTTTCACCTTAGCTCCTCCCACATAGCCAAGAGAGTCTGTAATCTTTTCTTTGAGGAGTAAGTAGTGGCTCCAGATTAGTGGGGTTAGTTATGTATGGTGTAACGATGTGTCTTGGAACTTTCGCTTAATTCAGAGGCCTGCTAACAGGCCAACATGTTTTCTGACATGTATTGTAACTGTTGTAAGACTAATCTGGAACACTTGTAATGCATGTTTCTTTAACCTATGTTGAACACTTGAACTTATTTCACTTGTTGTAATACATAATTTGTTAATGAAAATGTGTTGTATATGTTATTAACATTGTCTCACCCATGGTGGCTACCCCCACCGATAGCAGACAATCCTTTCAAACAAAACTTGTTGTAACAATTGTTACACTTGTGCGGACTCATCTGCTGAGTGTTGTACATGTTATATTACCTTTTGTGTTTTGGTTGCCACATCCGTGTGGACTGATCCTCCGGAAGTTGTGCACGTCATGTTGTGTTGTGTGTTCCTAGTCGAGTTGGGACTTCATCCCAACCAACTTGGGACTCACTCCCACCCTCTCCCTCTACAATGAAAGAACCATTGAAAAAAGTACACTGGCAATCACCAGGCACAAGAACACCACTTCTCGAAGACAAAGCAAACCACTCTCTTGTGCTGACAAGCAAGAGTTGAGGCAAATCCTTAAAACAATGGCAATTGGGCCATCATACCATATGGGACTCCCGCAACAAACGGTGTGAGGTCTAGCTGGGACTTCATATTGGGGTGATCCCCTGAATGTTGGTGGGTCCAGCACCGTCAACATTATGATATGACCCCACGTGGTCATCATAATTAGATTTTATTCCTAGTATTTGGAAAGAAATTTATTTCTAGTTATTTTGTTCTAAATCGAGGACTCATGGTGTATATATATAGATATATATGAATATGATTGAGCCTCAAGCGTTGAAAGGGAAGGAAAAATGGTCTTTGAACTCTGGTAACTGTGGAACCATATTATTTTTTTGTTACCATAAGTTTTGGTTTTGTTTAAATGATTTTAACAGATCGAGACTTATTTTCAATGTTATATGAAATCCATAGTTGTTGTTAAATATTTTCTAAGTTTTTTAACCATGCCTTGGAAAATTCTAAACGTTTGATGTTGTTTATTTTCTTACCGAGATTTAAAAATCAAGAGTTACCATATTACATCTTTCCTTATTTCCTTACAGTACTAATTCCATTTTAAACTTATTTGATTATATTTATCTGCAATAGATTGTTGTCTTAAAAGATAAATTCAATTTTTGCATTGCTCAAATCTAAATTCTTAGAACGACTTTTGGGAATTCAAGTTACTTGATTATGTGGTATGTGTTTAAATGGAATTAATACCTTTATCTGTGATAATTTGTCTATATCATATATTCTTTTATGACTTACTTGTTGAACGACTTCAAGCGCTTAAGTTCTCAACGATTTATTTTTTTAAAAGGAATTGTCATGGTAATTCAAGTTTTCCTTGGCGGGGATAATATTAGGAAATTATATATGTTTGCATTTGCACTAATTGTTGATGTGAAATACAAAAACAAGTTCAAACTTTTTTGCATTTGTTTAAGAGAACAGAGGATTGCATCATTTGTAGTTTTTTGTCTTTTATAAGATATCACATTAAGAGTTATTGGAAATTTAAATTATAATTGCATTTATAATTTAAATTAGTTATTCAATTTGCATTTACAATATACAACATTGTACAAATAGAAAATAGATCATTCTTTATTAATTTTCCACTTACATAAGTTTCTGATTTCTTTCCTTTTGTATTATATTTCTTGTACAATTTGTATATTATTCATTGTATTCTAATTAACAACTAATTACTAACCCCATTATTGTATTATATCATATTACTTAGTTAACCAGCAAATTAGGTATATTAACATAAGACATTGACTTTAGGATTATGTTCATATAACATTAGGATTCCCCCAAGTCCATTCCTTCACAAAGAGGAAGAGATTCATAGGCTAACGAAGTCTATAAACCCATCGGGAGCAGCTATTTAAACAACTTCGATTGTGTGAAGAACTTTGGTTAAGGCCACATCCCCTTGTTGTCACATGGTCCAAAATTCCTCGTCAACAAAGTTGAATAATGGAAATACTTGATTTCAATGTAACACAGATTTAAGAAGTTGAAATTATGGAGATTCATATCTCTACTTACATAAGTTATAAGTAGAGAATGAAATTCCTTCTTCTCGTTATTGCTATGAAGTTAAATGGAGTGTCATGAAGTTGAAAAGAAAAAAAAACTAGCAATTGCACTGGGAGGTGCAAAGGAACATTGATAGGAGTGGGGATGTGTGGAAGGAAATAATCAAGCGAAATATATAGACAATCAAATACAATCCAAATTTGAGTTTCTATACATCATCTAAAGAATGTAGAGGAGGTTAAATTTAAGAAGAAGTATGCTACAATAACATAAATGTCTCAAAACAATGGAAATCCTTGCAAGCATAAGGTACACAGGTTGTGCACAGTGTTAGTCCATGTTGGATAAGCCTGTTTTTTTTTAGTATGCTTGATCCGGAGATGGTAGGTCGAACTCTCTACATGCTTGTACTCTATGTAAAAACAATGTAATGAAATCTTACTCTTAAAAAAAAATTCATATGTAGCATAGGGTTTTTACCAATACTTATACATCTAAATTTAATATTTTCTTAATTACACTTCTAAATTAAAAACATTTTCAAATTTACATTTTTATATTTATATTCATTGTGAAAAAACACCCTTATGTTCCCTCGATTTAAGGTATATATATTACGTTTTTTTAATTTAACTTATATTTTATTTCATACCATGTTTTTTCACTTTATCTAGACTTAACCATATAAATAATTCATTAAAACTTGTTATATAAAAAAAATAACCTATAAATCTATTTAATATTTCAATTCTTCAAAAATATCAATCATATTTAGTTTAACTTATTACATATATTTTTAAATGTCAAGATTGATTTTTTTTTTTTAATATAGACTAAATGAATCAAAACTTCTCATATATGAAGAATCCATACATAATTTTGAGATTTAATATATGTTTGTATAAATTCATGGTTTCACTTGAAAAAATAATGAAAGGTTAAAATTAGTAATGGAAACTTGTTAGGTCTTGCTCACAATATGGAACTCAAGAGATAGAAAGACGGGTATGTCTAGAGGAGATAGAAGTATATATTAACATCACAAAATAATATCTCAATAAATAAGAAGCACATTTGCTAACTATGAAGTCATTGTAAAAGCAAGAAATAATAAGTAAAAGAAAAGAGTAAAAAATTGATGTTACTGTGCTTTGCAGCTTCTTGTGCACCTATTTGACCTTCGTCCTTATGTATTTTCTACTCTTTCATTACAGAAATGCATCTTTCCTTAATAAAAACAAGAATCTTTGTAAGCCATTATTATGTTTACTGATATTATTTCTATAAAAGCCAAAAGTCATGGAATTTACAATAACAACCAATTTACAATAAAAAAAATAAGAACCACTTTTCACCATTACTAAGAAAATGTCAATTTCCTATTATTGCTTTAATTGGAAAAATTTAACTATGCCACTTCCTGATCATTGTTGGAAAATGAAAATTGGACAACTATCTAATTGTGATTTGTGTTCCGCTTATTGTTGGGAAATGGAGAAATTTAACAAGGATGTATAAAGGATTGTTATCGAATAACAAGAACCACTCTCTGCAATAATGAAATTTATAATAAAAACAAAAATCCGTTTTGAACAGAAAAATTGGAGTCCAAAATTATTCTCTCGGAGCTTTGCATGAAAAAAGATGCAAAAATATTATAAATTATGTTTTTAATCACAAAAGGTTAAATTTAAAAACATATTATTCATAAAAAAGGTGCAATAGTGTAAATATCAAAATTTTCATTATTGAATTTGTAAATTATATATCATCGCATAATTAAAATAAATGACTAACTTTCTGATTCCATATCAAGGATGGACAGAGCACCAGATTCCTTGACGAGGAATTTTAAGAAACATTATTATATCATTGTCATTCTAACTCAGTGGTGTGCCTTGAATGCAAAATTTTACTAAACCCACAAGAATCTTTTGGAATTTACTTTATAGATTGAATTTCACTAAATCCACACAAGCCTTATTGGAGATTACACAGTTTTCTTCAGAAACTGAATTTCACTGAACTATACCAGCCTTTTGGGAGGCTAGGCATTTCTCTTAAAAGATTGGATGATGTGAGAGATCAACTCATAATTAATCGAATAATTTTGGGATTCATTATTGCTTGATGGAGAGAGAGCGATAATCCTTGAGGAATTTTGAGAAATGTTCCCACACCCTAGTCGATATAACAAGGTAGTCTGAATATTGTCATGATAAAAGGCAAATATTTTTCACTAAATCCACAGAATTCGTTAGTGATATTACATAGTTTTCTTCACAAATGGGATGAACTTTTTCACATCCCAATGAACTAGTAATATACTAACCACAATGGATTAGCCGAGTTAGTGAAAATGAGCATTGTTTTCAACACCAACAAGGTTTAGAGGAACAAAGTTCCTAAAAAAGCATTGTTTCAATCTCCCCGGGTTTTGAATCTTCTAAAAAGTGAGAAATAGGCACTACTATAGCACCACAAGGCTTTAATCCTCAAAAAGAGAAAGTAAAGTGTTGTGACAACCCCACCAGGGTTTGAATACACAAAACACTGAAAGTTAGGTGCTGGTATAGCCCCATAAGGTTTAAGTCCTCAAGAAAGTGAAAGAAGAGTGTTGTTAGAGCCCCACAATTGTTTGAATACTCAGTTGCAAGGGTTAAGTCCTCAAAAAATTGAAAGCATAGCGGTGTTCCAGTTTAATCAAGTTTTGAATACTCCAAAATGAAAAAATTAGGCATTGTTACTGTTACACAGTAAAATGTCACTGTCTCCTTGTCAGTCTCCATACTGTGTCATGAAATCAAATCCATCATGCTCATGCCCTCTGAAATGGCCAAAAAACCCTCTTTGCCTAAGTTTATTGGATCATCGCGACTGTTATTGAAATAACCGCGCTGACTGGCGGATGATAGTGCAATTGATGCGCTGCCAGTGCGGAAGCTCATGGGTTTCCCGCGGTGATCGAATTTCATAGCCAGCGCACCCTATATTTGTATTAAGTCGCGCTGACCAGACCTATTTTGTTATTGGGATGCGATGTCAGCGTGCTAGTCCAATTATGCGCCGGTGCTGATCCTGTTTGGGCGAGTTTGTTCTAACAGCCAGCCTTCCAGATGACTCCAGACCTGGTTGTTGGCTTTGTAAAGGTCGCCCTCCCTTCTATGGCATGTCTGTT
>APFE031609778.1:99569-113380 GCA_000404065.3 Pinus taeda
TCATCTTATGAGCCACTTTTCTTGGAGATAAGCTCATCCTTTCACTATTCATGGAGACTCCTTCTCCTATATAAGCCTTCACCATTGCCATGAGCAGCTAGTTTTTGACATATAGCTTTTGACATAGAGGAATTCATAGTGCTTTAGTGCTACTCTTAATAGGCAGTTGGTGTGTTGAGTGTGGATTGCTAGAGAGGTTAAGGAAAATGAAGTATTGTTTCCTTGTGTGAGAGAGAGAGTTGTTTGTCTTGGGAAATCTACCTCCAAGGGTGAATGCTTATGAGACTTGCTGGCTAGACCCTCTTGAGAAGGACTCAGCGTCAGAACATTTGTTGTACCTTTCTCAGTTTTGATTAATAAAAGATAGATGACTATTGTTATGGCTCCATTCTCATTTGTCTTATGATGATTAATGTGAATTACATCCTTTCTGACTGATGTATAGTTGCTTTTACTAGATTTCACGCTTGTGTTTGTTCTCTCTTTGCATGTGCAGGTGTCCATCCACGAGGATAGTGGAGGATCGTGACCGACCAGAGTGAAGGAGTGAGAGCGGCATCTCTTCATCAAACAAATAGCGCTAGAATCCAAGTAGGTGTTCATTACCCACTTGTTAATTGCAATTAGGAACTTGCAGAGTAGCATTGATTGATTGTTGCTAGACCCGTTCTAGGCTAGTAGGGATCGCCTCTATCCGTAGAGGGGATTTACCTCACCAACAGTTACAACCCCACAAAGGTTGGGATCTTCAAAATATGGCCTAGGTACTACTGCAAATGAACTATTGTGTTGGTTGAACATAAAGGGGTTGTTGTACTGATTAAATTGTCATGTTATGGAAAGTGGGGTGACTTGTTGATAAGTGGTGAAAGTAGTCACTGTAATGTAACAAGGAAACATTGGGGTGGTACAATGGTGGTTGGCATGAAATATCTAAGATTCAAACTTAGAAGGTGTAGAGCCCAAAGTCTTCTTTTCTGTATATCAAGAGCGAGAGGAGGTGATGTTGAAGATGCACAATTGATTTCTTTGGTCATTAAAACTGCTTAAAATAGGTAAAACTCCTTTTCTCTATATCAAGAGTGAGAGGAGGTGATGTTTCAGATGCACAATTGATTTCCTTGGTTATCAAAAGTGCTTAACATAGGCAAAACAATCCAAGAGACGAGAAAGTCAAATCCTTAACCAAATTGGATAAAACCACCACAGGACAAACAAAATACTTCACACATTCACACAAGTAGTATAAACCAAAATGAATAAAAATGGTTTGACTATTATAGAGGGGTTTATGTAGGACAAACCAAATTGAATAAAATAGTATAAAATAGTTTGACCCCTTTAGTAGAGGGTGCAAAAAGAGAGAGCAGTTTGTAATTTTTAGTGAAAACTCTTATAAAAATGAACATTTATTTTGCCTCTCTACTTGAACCAAATGCCTCCTCACAAATTCACTTGGAATTTGATATATAAATAACAACCTTCGTAATAGAATAATATTGAAAAAATAAATTTACAAAGAATGTGGTGGAATTCTACATGTTGTAAATTCCATTTGTTTGATCCCCAAAGCCTCTTGCAATAAAAAACGAATAAAGCACTTCATTCCAAGTGTTTGGCCCTCCAGGAAGACACCAGTGGCTACAGCCATACCTACTAAGGGAAGCAGGTCTAGATCCATTGCCTAAATAATAAAGTGATGAATGACTATCTTTCCTCAGTTGAATCATATCTTATGTTTAGTTGTTGCACATTCCTATTGTGATTAAGCTGTTGCAATGCTTAGGAGATGATGGGATTGTTGCTCCACATATGTGGGTCAAGGAAATCAACTAGACTTAGTGTTGGTTGGGTTTCTAAGTGGCCATTCCCACCATTTTTCCATTTACCTCCCCTTCATGTGAATAACACAACATGAGATATAGCGGAATTCAACATCCTCCCTTTTTTGGATAGTATACCATAAGAGCGAAATATTTGTGTGTAGAGATTATCAAAGTAGTAGATATGACACAAACCTGAAATGCACAGGAGCCTACGTATGGAAGAATGCATGTGTTTTTTTCTGTATTTACTTCTTGATAAATCCATTCCATCACAATATTCACAAATCTCTCAAATCTAGTTAGCAAATCTAGTGTCATGTGTATTGTTTCTCCTTCTTGAAAATAGCAACCCCTGTGAAACTCTCTTTGTCAATCCATATGGAAAAGTTAAGGTGCAAATTCTAATAAGGAAGAATTTTTTCAATTTTAATAAAATATGGAATGCATGGAAAGAATTGTGATGTTTTAAATTAGGATTTCTTATTTGCCAATCTAATTTTTTGGAAAAAATACCAAGAAGTAGCCCCAAAAACATTTTATGGTGCTTTGTGTTAGAGAAAGGATCACCATTAAGGGATTCTTATTTGTGGGTCTGAACATACAACCAACATAAACTATGTAGTATTCCAATATTAAGGTCTTCAACTGAATAACACAGAATCCAAATCAAACAATTGCATTGTTGTCAATCTGCAAAATAAAAGATTACCCTCTGAAGGTCTTCTCAAAGTTCCACCAATGCCCTGTGTTGAAGAATAGAATATATACATCCTTTGAATACTGAGATGTCTAGTCAACCAAATCCAATTTTAGTGTAATTCTAACTTCAGGGGGAGATATTTAGGAGGATAGCCTTGTAAAACCGAAAATGGTGCCCTATAATATTCCACAATGAAATTGTACTCCTCGAATTTGAAGGACAAAAATCCCTTGTGCTTTGAAATGGGGCTTCCATTGACCTCATATATTTGGAGTTCATTTGGAACTGCCTCTGCTAGCATGCAAATGAGTGATTCCCATTGTTTCTTCTGATTTAATCACAAACAAAGATTGCTTGATGGTTTCATATCCTATTTAGCATGTTACTTGCATCGAATAAAATATCACATAAAAGGAAATTTGTTCAAACACAAAATATATATTTGCCCACAAAAGTTACCAGAAAGTGATCAATTCTCTTTAAAATTCTAATGGTGTTTAATCTGAAACTTTGTTAAAATTTTGACATCAAAGAGAAAAACATTGGTAAAAGACTACCAATCAAATTAAAAAAACAATGTCAGTATAAGAATGTTATTAATCTCAGTCTGAACTTTCTTGAATCACATAACATTAGCATAGGATAAGACTGTCATTGGTCTCTTTTTTATCCTTCTTGAATAGAACAAGACAAGAGATATAAGATTGTCATGCAACTCTTTCAGATTTTCTTGGTATGAATATTAATTTTGATTTTAATTGGAAAAACTCAGGGCTCAAATGTAACTACATTATTATTAGGACACGATGCTCTTACTATAGCTTTAAATGTAGCTCCAAACTAATTAAAATTCTAGATCAAACTCAGGTCATCTATTTCTCCAAACTAATATTAACATTATGACAGAGACCTATTGACCTGGGAACATTGCAGCCCAAACATTGCCACTGCCATTTCATGTAAAATTTATCTAACCTCTCGTTCTCTTGCCATCGAAAATCGACCTCAATAAAAGAGAAATAGGGGGCTTGGAAAAGGGGATGTGATTCATCCCAAACTCATGATCCAACATGCAAGTAACTTTATTAAATATTTGTGAATACTCAAGCTTGGGAAGATATAAGGTGTTCGTAATACCATAGGCCTCTTTCATGGTAGAAGAATTTTCTACAAGAATATTGTGTTTCCCTTCCTCTTTGTGAATCCTAATCCCTACAGGTATTTCCCTAATGTCGATGTACACAAAGAAAAATAAAAATACAATAGGGGAAGACAAACCAAATATACTCACATTGCAAACTTGTGGATCTATTTAGAGTTGCAGTATACCATTTGAATCTATAGGGAGAGCTAAAATATGGCCCCATGGATCAACAATGCAATCTATTATAGGGTTCTCTCTACACTATATTTCTACTACTACTTTTCCTCAATGCCAATACTCTATTTTCTTTAAAATTTGCATTAAGAAGGAATCCAATATGTAGGGCGAAATGCTTGACTGTTTCCTAAGCCATGGTCCATAAACAAACACTAACAAAAGAAATAACGTCAAATTCTTCTCAATTCAATTCCAACACATGCTAAAATTCATTTGGGTTTCCCAATACAAAAGCACTAAACATATCCACAAGGATGTCTTTCCCTATGTAGCATGTGTGTGTCAGAATTTTCCATTTGGGCTTGTCGAGAAATCTCTGCAAACATTTAAAATTCTCCAGCAATGAACCACTATTGTCTCCTTTACATTATCTACTAGACTCGCAACCATTTAGCCCTAGGAAGCCCAAAACTAGTAAGTTATATATATATATATATATATATATATAGTGAGAGAGAGAGAGAGAGAGAGAGAGAGAGAGAGAGATAGATAGATATATATATCTTCGAACATAGGGTCCAATCTTGTTCTACCTACCTATGATTCTGGGTCTTAAACGAATGCTTTTACCTCTATGGCATCATATGATTTTGGAACAAAGCGACTGGTTATTAAACGAATGCATCCACCTCTATGGGATCATATGATTTTGGAACAAAGAGAGCCTTCACAGCTCAAGTCGACGCAAGTCTTCCTTCCGGCAAGAGAATTTGTCCTTTCAGCGACAGAAAAAGATGAACATGATTAGGAATTTAATCAAGAAATGGGAGACATCCATGTGGCAGTTTTCAATTGGAAGTAGGACGACGAAAATGAACACCTTTGATTGGTTGGGGTGAACAGGGTTTTCCACCCCAAGCCCTAGTGAAAGACGCCTATCAACGTAAATATGTTGTTGAAAAATAGACGTGTTTACATTTATTTACATTTGTCTACATTATAGAATACACAACGTTGTTTACGTATATTTTCATCCTTGTTGGCCAAACTGAAATAATGTACTATACTAGTAAAAGATGGGCATTTGAACAAATTAATGGCATGTGCTTCACAAAAAATATATATATATATTCTCCATAAAAATTGAGGAAATAATTGAAATCAAACTAAATACTTTGATGCGAGTTAACTATAGTGACTAAATTTTCAGTCTCGTATGAGAGAATTGTTTGGGGAACTCCCAAAATCTCCCAACTGTGAAGAATTCTGAGAAGAGATCTAGCTTTCATTTTTTCTCTAAGAGTACCATATGTAAGAAGATTATACAAAGAAGGCATCAATGATGGCAATCTCAACAAGCTTTTTACAATTTTGTCTATTGCTGCAACACAAGGATATCATAATAGAAACACAATTCTTCTTGCATTTAGGTGAAGTAGAACTCAATCTTAGAAGGTTGGCAATTAGAGGGATTGCAGAGGTTTCACTCTAGTTGATTTGTAAGAACAAAAATTGCATCGTTCGTAAGACCCGATATCTCATCTGTCAATGCATTAAATAACAGAGGAACTGCCCCAGCTGTTATTACCTGTGAAACATTTCCATGAAAAACTGAAAGATTAAACAAGACAATAGTTGCATCCCTCTTACCTCTGACAGTTCCATCCCAAAGAAGATTTATCCAAGATGGAATGGCTTCTAGCCTCTCTCCAATTAATTTCTTATATTCATCAACAGAGGAAAGGTTGAAGAGTGTTGCATGGGAATTCTCCCTTGCTTTCATACTGCATCCATTACTTATAACATTGATGATCAACAGTAAATCACCAGATTGCATTATTTTAGCTTTGTTCCTCTCATTAATAGATAAGTTTAGGAGTGCAGTTACCACATTTTCTTAAGCTTTTGGATACTGGGAAGATAACAGTGATATGAGAAAAGGTATGGCTCCTACCTCTCCAATGTTAAGATATTCCGACACATAGGAAATAGTTAAGTATAACTTGATCTAGTTTAGAGTTAGGTAAAATGTGTTTCTTTACTTGTACTTTTGTAACTTACAATTCAACGGTCACGATATGTTCTAGACATGAAGTGATTTGATGGTTCATTCTCTCATTGGTATTACTGACACTTGATCTATGGCCTAACACCTAATTGGTCCATGATCTATTTTTAAAGAGCATGGAGGGCCATTTGTAAGGTGACCGTTCATGAGAGAAGCTTATGTAAATTTTATTTCTTTTACATTAATAAATTGCCTGAAGTGGTCGCGTTAGCTCAGGCCATGCACTGTTTCCCTCTTTGAGGGTTTTAACCATGTCAAAAATACTAGTGTACTGATCTGTGATCTGTTTATGAGTGGTGTCCCTTGGTGTTCTATGTAAGGAATTACCCTGTAAATTCCTACATGCAATGCAATTTCTATTTTCCATGTTGCATTTAGCAAGAAGTCTGATTTCATAAGAAACCCACCTCTTCAATTCAAAAGATCCTATAGAAATATTTTCTACAGGGAACTCTACATTCATCTTTGCAGCTTCTATAGATGCCTTGGTACTCACAGTGCTTTCCATTGACGAAATTTTCTTGTTGTTTCCTTGTTTTTCAAAAGGGATGTTATGTGCACCATAATATTGAATAATAAGGTTGTCGAGAGCATGATTTGGAATAAGATTTGTGTGCAAATTTTTTTTTCCATTCTTCAGACAAGTAGTAGAGTGTCCTTCCTCTATCAATCTGGTAATGGAAGCTATTTCATACATTTTCCCAGTGGAAACAATGACTAGTTCTTTAATCAAATCAAGTGCGATCAGATATCTGAAATCATTTGGAATAGCAAGGACATCCTTGCACTCTACTTTGGAAACTTTTTGTTCACTTGATGGTTGTAATTTTGCATCAAATTCCATCTCTGTAACCCCAAATAGGACACACTTGCAATAGCACATGAAACCAATCAATCTATGAATTATTGAAACATTTTGATCCGCACCTACCTTATTTTTATTTCTCATCTCTTCCTCCAACAACGATATCTCTCTTAAACAATCCCTTGCATTCTTCAGATGGAAGTCATCAATAATTTTTATGAGTTTAGATTTCTTCGAGGTCACCACCTTTTGAAACTGATCAAGAACGACAAGCACATCTCTGTAGAGTTGTCCTTGAACCATATCAATGCAAATCTTAGCTCTTCTAGCATGATTGTAAACCAACTCAATTTTCTCCTTAACCTCGTCTAAGACATCAAACAATCTCAAGTAAAGTACATCCAATGCAGTAGCCATGTCATGCATTAGAACATAAATTTATTTGATATTTCCTTAGTTTGCATCACCAACCAAACACAACTTCCATCATCGCTACAGTCCTCTAGCAGATATTTTGTCTTCTAGAAAATAATATATAATTCTCTTAAGCATAGCAAAGTAGAGGGAGGTAGTGGAACCCCCACATCTTTGACTTCTTCAAAAAGCATAGAGAAGACCTTAATTTTTCCTTTGGCATCCTATAGGATTCTCGCAATGTATTATTTGTTTGGCAAGAGGAATTAAAGCATGTACTAAAGATACACCAAACATGTCCAGTACAGGTACAATATAGAACCTCTTAAAGTCCAAATTTTCCTAAGAAGCTAATTATTAGCTAGGAAAGTCATATATTTCCCCAATAGAAACCACAATCTAATGCCTATACAGTTTATCCTCACAAAGCTTATCTCAAACTCTGTTATGAATCCAACTTACAAAAAGATAGAAAAGATAGATCAATGACTTAGAAATCAGCCTCTTCGAGGGGGCAACCTCCTTTACATTAGACAAATGAACGATTCTTGGATGATACAAATGAAAAAACCTCCTTTCTATGTATAAGATTCTAAGGGGTCACAATATAACCAAATCCAACCATAAATAATATAAGGGCACAAAAATAACAATAGTGATTTTCTATGGGGCATAATAATAACAATATGGGGACAATAGGGACACAACAATAACAACAAGGGATACAATGACAATAGTAATGGGGGAATCACTAATATTATAGGGACCTAACATACTCCAACTATTAGTACAATTTTTTACCTCTAAATGCAATTGTATTTTAGTCTGTATCGGCTCAATTTGGCCTTAAATAATGGTATTTAACCTAAAAATTGCAACAATGTTACTAGAGGTTAGAACTATAAGAAGCTGGCCTACGCTATGCAATTGCAAGAATTTCAGCTGAGATTGTGCAATTTGAACTGAGGTTATCCAATTTAAAATGAAATCTCTAAATTTAATCTTTATTTTTGCCTTTTAACACCTAACCATACAGTTTGACCTGGAATCTAATTCACTAATAGTTTGCAAAGACTATCCTGTAGTTCTTTTCTCCTTCCAAGATCTCGTACACCAATACATATATGTAAAAAAGATTACTACAATATTTACAGCTTCAACTTTCAACCTTAGGATTTCATTAAGAAAATTTCAATATCTATGGCTCTGGCCTACAAATTTTCTTTTCTTTCTGTTGGAATTAATGCTTACATTCCATATTTGAGAAATTGGTTTGTGATGGTTGAGAAATTCTCTCAACCACTCTCTCTAAATTAGGAATAAGTTGGATCTCAAAAACTCTATTTAATAGAGTGATCTGAATGTAATCTGTGTGTGAGTGTGTTTACACATGCACCAATTGTGCATAGTATAATTGTGTTTATGTAATTGTGTATGATTTAACGATTGTTATCATGGTATCAGAGCTAGTAAGAAAATAATTGACAGTCGATTCCAAACGATTGTTATCATAAAGTTGATAGTAAAATCCGTGGAATTCAAGGAAAGCAAATGCACAGAAATACCGATGGGCAGGATTTCACTTGATGTCCCCACTGAGTAGCGATGGAAGCAGTTTTCACTGGATGACCTCTTGCGTCAATATAAATAAAAGGAGCTCCGGTTCTGTAATTGTGGATGAGCTATCGAACCTGTGATAAAGTACTGGAAGGAATAACGAGTGAATCATCTGCATACAAATCATACGTTGGAGTTTGAATCCAGACGAGAGGAACCAGAATCAGAAGACAAAAGAAACATCATTTAGAGTCACCGGATCTTTCAAGCCTAAGGATTTTGCAAGCCACCGGATATTTCAAGCCTAAAGAGGTGAGGAACGCACAGTTTTTTCAAGCCTGTAAAATCTTTTTTTTCCTCAACAGGATTTTTCTCTCCATTTTAGAAAAGGTATTCTCTTTTATCATGGAGTTTATGGTGTTAGACAAATTCAGTGGTTTGAATTTTCCCTACCAAAACCAGAACCCAAATATTCGGCTCTTTCTTCTTAATCTTTCATCCGAACACTCATAGAACACCAAAATAAAAAGTTGTAGAAGAGGAATTTACCGTGCGAAAGCTACTGCGTTGGACAAGAAAAGATCCTAGATCGATCGAACCAGTTTGTTGTTGAAATGATTGCTTTGAAGCTCGGAGCAGAACTCCTTAGCAATGAAGCATCCATATATCCAATAAATACAGAGGATTTGTCAACTCTTTTAAGTAAATGTGAGGAACCTATCAACTCTAACATGTCATTAGTGTTCGATTCCCTTGCCAATTCAATGTCAAAAAATTCTCTCCTACCACTATCAATGTCTAAAAATTCTCTCGTATCACTATCAACATTAAAAAATTCTCTCTGGATCTGATGATCCCTTTCATTCATGCATTTTCTGAGATTAATTTTTTCTGGCCTCCGTCAAATCTCATGGCTAACGAGTTTTGCTTTGAGCATGCATTATTTGAGATTAAATTTTTCTGGCCTCTGTATATCGTCGAACAGAGGGTGCAAGCTTGTGCGTCAAACAAAGGAAGGTCCAAGCTTTGAAATTGGTCCATCTACCTAGGATTTCTGTTCTTAAATCAGTGCTTCTACCTCTATGGGATCATATGATTTTGGAACAAAGAAATTGGTTCTTAAACAAATGCTTCTACCTCTACAGGATCATATGATTTTGGAACAAAGTGAACCTTCAAAGCTCAACTCGATGCAGATCTTCCTTCTAGAAATAGAAGTGGTCCTTCCGGTGATAGAAGAAGACAATCATGATTAGGGATTGAATCAAGCAATGGGAAACAACCATGTTTCAGCTTTTAATTATAAGTAGGACGACGAAAATGAACACTTGTGGTCAGTTGGTGTAAATAGTGTTTTCCCACCCCAAGCCCACAGTGAAAGACACCTATCAACACCTATCAACGTAAAAATAAAATAGCATTTCTTGTTAAGAAATGGCATGTACATTAACTTAATGTAATTTTATGATACGTTTAAGCCAAGCTTAATTTTCTTTGAATGCTAAAATAAAAAGTTACAATTACTTTTTGGAAAGGAAAAAAAGGCATACAGTTATAATACTAGTCTTTATGATTTTCTTTGAAATTTAAAATAAAAAATTGTAATTCTTTTTTAAATTTCAAAAATAAAAGATTCTTTTAAGTGAAATCTCCCTTAGGGTCACCTACTCCTTGAACTTAATCAATACAAGATAAGTATGTCATTTTGGGGAATCAAACTTGGGTGGTGAGGGAGTTAACAACCCACCTCAACCACTCGGTCTACCCTTACTTGACAAAAATAAAAGAGATTTTAATACTACATTTCTTGAGTGGTTAGAGTTAATAGTATGAGATAAAGGGTATTGATAATGTCATATATATTAGGTAAAAATATTCTTAATTAGGTAGTAATTTTATTGTCATAGTTTATATCATTGACAAGAAAATTTAGTTTTAAGGGGTTGTATCCATTTTAACACTACCTACATTGTTAAACTTTAAGAAAAAACTAGGACAATAAATAAAACTTTTCACTTTCGAAAAAAATTATCTACATAAAAAATGGAATAATTTGAATAATTTTTATAAAAGATATACCAAGATTAAGAAACATTTCTTCTACAGATTCAATAAAAACTTACACAAACTTTCGTAAGATGTTTTGATATTATTAATATCATATTATAATATATATTGTTAAATATTTAACAAGTAGTGTCTAGAATAAAAAGTATACATTTCTTTTAGATATGAGGTTAAATGGTAAGCAATTTCTAGTATCCAAGCTTTATGTATGGTGTTGAAGGCTATGTGATTTCTAGATACAACATGATTAGTAGAGTCAATTATGAATACATGCGGTACTAGGTATCTAGTGGATAGTAATCAATCGATGAAACAGCATCTTGGTCTTAAAGTATGAGATAAAACTACTTTATAATGGCTAAGAGCCTAAACACTATTCCTCACACATAATGTAGAATTTTGTAGAATTTATCTACAAATCAGCTAGCTCTGATACTATGTAGAAATTTTTCTACAAATCAACTAGCTCTGATACCATGTAGAAATTTCTCACATGTAGATCACCTGGTAATGCAATGTACTAAAGCAAAACACTTGATCTACTTCTACAAACAATTTAGCGTAAGCTTAATCAACCATGAGCAACATCAATAAGAACACATATAACTGATAAGAAGGAACCAATCACACATAACACATAAGAATTTACCCGGGGAAAGCACCTGCCCAAAACCCCATCTCTGTATTATCATACAAGTGGAAATATAGTCCAGATTACACAAAGCCTTAGCTTGGAAGCTATCCAGCTCTTAGTACAATCCCTTTGCTGCTCATAGACAGTCAAAGGCTTCTCACAAACCTTCTCCTCTGCCCTCCAAGCCTCCTATTTCTATGCACAACTTTTCCTAGGTCCTCCAGTTGCAACCTTTGTGATTCTCACCTCACACACAACACTGACCTATGAAATAACTGCACAAACCCGAAGGAGATAAATCCTCATCATGGATGAGCTTCCATTATAGGAAAAATATTCATCCAACTGATAGTACACTATCCCTTCTCTAATCTCAACTGGGACTTCATCTAAACTGACATGCATGAATTATTTAAGCTAAAATATTTAGTTATCTAAAAATACCAGTTGTTACATGCATGCAAGCATTAACAAACTAAATCTCACTAATTTAACAACTTGTTAAATTAATCTAACTGGACTTGACTCAGTTAACTGAGCCAACTAATTACAACTCATCCTTATCTCTTTAATTATGATAAATTACTCAATTAATTAGATAAACTGTTGCAAATGTTCCTCAACATAACTTACAAGTTTGTTTTTTCCATAACTATTAACTCATGAGATAATGTAATTAATATTTTAACTGCTGTTAAGACCAAATGTTTACTCTTATGATAGACAGGGACTGCTAAAATAGGAAGGGGACCAGAAATGTTAGTTTTAGAACTTCTCTATATTTTTAAGAGCAATTTCACCTCTCACCCAATGTGGCCAATGACCTCACTGGCCAAATAGTTATTTTTAGACATGTTATTTTTAGGAGGTCTATTTTTAGCACATTCTGAATTTAACATTTCATGTTGCACATTTTTCAACACATAAGAAAATAAGTTAACATATTTAGACTCAAACGTGTTTAGTAAGAGTGGAAGACCACCACCGTATGGATCACCAACGAAATATTTTAGGTGACTAGGTTTTGTTTACAAGTGATGATGTTACATGTCAAGGTTTTAAAATTGTATTAACAAAGGTTAAAATGATAACCTTGATTATTGCAATCTCTCTCTCTCTCTCTCTCTCTCTCTCTCTCTCTCTCTCTCTATATATATATATATATATATATATATGATGATGATGGATGATGAATGATTATAGGAGATAGGAGACCCCTAAGTTCAGGATATAATCTTGAGGCCAAGTCCCATTGGCCCTCATCCATCATGTAGATCAGGGTGATACCTAGCAACTCTATAATAGACCTAACACATGCAATGATTAATGAAATGGTATGTGAGGATGCTTTCCATTCACGTTCATGAGTGGAAGAAAATTGCTTTATCAGACACCTCCGAATAGAGCAAGCTAGTTGAATTCCTTCTATCCTAAAAAATGATTGCTTCTATTAAAACAAGGATGCAGATTTCAAGCAACCACTCTCGATATTATAACTCTTGTTATCTCTTAATTGGTATCCCCTAATAGGGAAACACTTCCATAAGATTTCTAGAGTTTCTTTGGGCTAGTCTACTCTTTTTAGTTTTCTTTTTATCACCTATAGAGATCTTGGCATTAGTGAGACTCTTTCCTCCTTATAGCTAACCCTTCAGAGCTTCCATTTCCATCTTTGCTCATTTAATTGTAGAGCATTGCCTTGATGCTTGCTTCACATCATGTACTTACTTTGCACTTCTTGTTAGGCGTCATCGAAGCCATGGTAGAAGAGGTTGTCGAGAAAGAGGTTTACTAACCAATTCCAAAGCTTAGCAAGGGGCTAAGGAGTCTACCAACATTTATTTAGGAGCAAAATTCTCCCACCCATTTGGGAGGAAATTGTTACATCAGAAGTAGAAGTTAAACTTGAAGGAAGTTCTATCCTAAATATATAAATTAAAGAAATTAGTAATTGGATCCCTGACACTAACCATCTTAAACTAAAGATACCAAGTACATGAAAATGGTGGATCTTCATTGGCATATCAATACAATGATGAACAAAATACTGATAAGAAAAAACAATTTTCATCACAAAATTATATTATAATTAAATGAGCTACGATAACAAATCAAGAAGATCAACTCCAAAATTTCAACAACAATAACACAAACTCCTAACTTTTTTTTTTTTTTTTTCAGATTCTCATTATTCTAAAGAACAAAACAGATCACAATACCTAACACTCCTATATGCTTCTCACTATGTTAAGTCTTTTAGTTTCTTTATTTTTGTATCATAAACATAGTAATCATAAGAGGCTTTATTGAAATTATCATAATTGTCTTGTAATCTCTTTTGTATCTAACCATATGACATTTAACTTATTATAATTTAAATGGATTTTTATCGTTAATATGGATTTTTATAGTTAATCTT
>APFE031609780.1:0-36152 GCA_000404065.3 Pinus taeda
TGGGGTGGACCAACATCTCCCCAAGAGGAGAAGGGACTAGGATTTCCTTCAAGGGGAAATCCTTGGTTGGTAGACTCCATTTTCTCAACCTGAAGATCAATGGGGGAATTTGTGATGTTATTCCGATTAAAATAATTTTTTAGACGCTTTGACACAACTTGTTTTCTCAATTTTAAAGAGTCGAGAAAAAACAAAAGATGACTCTAGTCACCTTTGATTTTTATTGAGCCTGAAGTGACAAGTGCTGAGAGGACCTTTTCCTTTAAGGAGTCTAAAAAGGAGCAAAATGGACTTCTCTGGAGATCTAGGTAGAGAGGATTACCAAACCAATCTCAAAACTGCAGAATACTTTTTATGGTACGACAGTCAATCTTCCTGAATGCTGTGTTCGGTGCATTGCAATCAATAGGGCGACATACATGGCTTCCTAAGGATAAAGGATGCAGCCTATTGTGGTCTCCCAATATATACTCGACAGTACGTGGGAGAACAAGTCTGTACTGGCACTTGCTGTCTCAGAGTGGAGGAATCACCCAACCAACACTGAAAGCAACAGTTACCAGGTTTTACGACACTGGAATACGTCTCTAGCCTAGACCTCTAAATGTTGTGTGTTAAGTTCCAAAGCATTGTTAGATTCATTGAATTTATTTAAAGTTGATCTTGCTTAACAATTTGCCTTTCAGGTTCACCACGTGATGTGTATATAATTCCTAAAATGCAGTCTAAGATGATAAACAAACATTTAATCTTCTTTTAGCAATGAAAATCCTAGCTACTAAGGGAAGAAATCCAAGAATTTTTTCTTCACAGAGCACAGAGCACACGTTAAATGCACAGTCCTAAATCAAGCCAAGCAATCAAAATGCAAATGCACATGCATGTATTTGTTTTCAGCCTTCTTAATGTGTGAATGATGTTAAGAAAGCTATGTGCAAAAATGAATTACTTTTAAAGCGACAATAATCAACAAAATTATTTTTCAAAATGAAGTGAAAGCAAGAGAGACACTTTGCGATTTTGAAATGGAAATTGCTTTTCGACACTTTAAAATTACTAATTCAATTCCTATGCAATAGTAATTGTACAATCGACTATCAAGAACAATGGGATTACTTTCTAAAACTGAAAACGACAGCTACGACACTTTCAGATCTAGAGACGACAGTTTGACTATGCTACTTTTTTGCAAAAGAGAACTAAAAATGACGCACAATACATAAAAACATTTATAGTTCTTTGCACTAAGGAGGCAGAATAATGCAAGAGAAGGGGGTTTTCATAGAAGTACATTGACTACAGACAACAAAAATCCTGAATAGGACTGAAAACAGTGAGAAAAAACCATAGTCTAAGGGTAAAGTTAACCCTCCCTGACCATCTCACCTGTCACACAGTGAAATCAGTATGCAGCACACCTACTACACTCGGGAAGTGCGATGCATACAGACTACCTTGAAGGTAGGGTACGATGGTAGCAATGCGAGACTTCAAACAATTTTTCACTCATAGTTTGCAATCTAATTCAGGTGTTTAGGCCGAGTAAGTAAAGATCAGTGTATGTAAAACACAGGGGTGATCTAAGAGGTTACTAGAGCCACCACTTAGGGCAATTAGATTGCTTGCATATCTATTGTTTAATTCATAAACAAACCCCGGAGATAGACTGAAGCAACATTGATCTACTTTGCATTTGTATAAAAAATGCAGTTCGAAGGCTAGCTGGCTTGACATTAGGCTCTATCTGTAAGTTTATAAAAGAAACAAGGATAGATAGGCTAGCAAGTAATCTAGTTGCTCCCCAGTGGAGTCACCATTTTGTTATCCGGGAATAGTGTCCACTCGGATGCTGCTATTCCTACTAATATGGGTGGCTATCTTAGAAAGAAACAATCAAAGTCTACTATTGTTTCCTTTTATGAAGATAGACAAGAGGAGAACCAAGAAGACCAACCTGAGTCTTGCGTTTGATTTCCTCTCCTTCTTGATAGAGCTTTGTCGCTTCTTCAACTTCAAAAGAACCTGTGGAATCACAACAACATACTACTATCCAAGAAACAAGGATCTAAATTCATAAATAATACAGGATCATATGTGTATTAATGATATAAATGCATATATAAACAAGTACACAAGAATATGAAGGAAACAAGAATAGCTTTGTTAAGATGAAAAGTAGCAAGTGGATTACAACCATGTGCTCTAACCCAGCATCATCCTCCAGCTAAGAAGCCCTTCTTCACCTCAAGCAAAGCTTAGATCACCCAACACTATGAATGTACACCAGAAAACCAACAACACTTCTCTATTAAGATACAAAAATTCCAGCCTTTGGATCTCTTGTGATGAGGGATCCATATATAGATGTGATTACAGAGAGGTGATTCATCTTTTGGATCTTTGATTAATTTCTTCTCTCTGATAGTTTCCTGCTTCCACTTGGAGAATGATGATCTCTTACTCATCCCTGGTCGAAAATAGAGAGGCAAGTGTCAGAGGGAAGCTTCTGGAAGATTCCATGATCTTCCACCTCGCATTTTTGTCCCTGCCATTTGTCCATTCCCGACCATCGCACCTACAGAGGAGACAAATCAGTATGCATCGCACCCTGTACATTGGGAAGGTGATATGCATCGCACCCTCTGCAAGGAGCTTTCAGTATGGTCCAGTTTTGACCATTTATGAGCAGTTTTCATGTGGAGAACTTCTGGGAGATGATGTAATCAGTTGACCTTGTTCCTTTAGGCAGTGAAGCAACACTTTTAGGGACTTAGGAGCCCTTAGTTTATGGACATTTATGATTGGGGTTGAAGTGCCCAAAAATGTCTATAACATTGTGGCACAGGAAAACCCACTAGGTACAAGAGCATTATGATGATGTGAAAGTTCTTCATACATATAAGGAAAATAAGGTTTGAGAAAATATGTTATCCAAGGAAACTTTGTTATTAGAGACTAGGTTAGTTTCCATCTCAAAGGTGTCTAATGATAATGTGTTATCTATTTTGTCCTTTAATCAATTTGATCCTATACAAATAGGGTTTAGTTAATTTTTTTGATATGTTTAAGGTACTAAATATATTTGGGATTTTGTTCTCAATTTAGTTTTTAGGTTATCAAGTGTGTTTCTATACAACCAAAAGACTGGAATTTTTAATTTTCTATAAAATGTCATTTTTTAAATAAAAATAAAAATTCAATGGTTGATCTATTATATCACTTCCTTTAGGAAGTGATATATAGTAATTGTGCAAGAGAAATATTTCCACTGTACAAAATAATTCAAGAAAATATCTTATGTTTTTACCAAGTTCACTTTAGCTTTCATTGTTTTCGTACAAAAGAATTGGCTAACATATTCTTGCTGGCCCCACTAGGGTTACAAATATCGAGGGAATACATCAGACTCTGTGGGAAGGGCCCTCTAGTATTACAAGTTGCTGTACTGCACTGCAAACATCCTTTATGCAATTTAATGGAGATTCAAGAAGCCAACGACTATCTTCCAACTGGAATTAGGGGAGCTTTGAGGTCTAAAATAGGCCTCCTAATGAATTATAAAATAATAGTGGAAATAGGAAAATAAGATTAGATTACATCATCAAATTTTAGAGGTAAAAAGAAAAAACTATTTTTCAACTCGTATTCTCAACTTATCTCCCTATGTGTTTACTCAAATTTCAAGTGACAACACTCATTGGATGTAGAATTTGATTCCTCATCCAAGGATTACCCAAGTTGCATACTTTCAATGAACCCTACTACATGAAAAATGAGAAATACAAGAAAAACGTGATTGCAATCATATTTTTTCATGTATTTCTTATTTTTCTTGTAGCAAGGTCCATTGAAAGTAGGCAACATGGGTATTCCTTGGATGAGGAATTAAATTTTGCATCCAATGAGTACTCTCGCTTGAAATTTGAGTAAAACCTTAGGGAAATAAGTTGAAAGTTGACATCATCATCTTGAATCCTATTGGTTCTTATAAATTTTATTTTGGTTGTACATTTTTCTTAAAAGGCCCATTTTAGACCTCAAAATTCCCCTAATGATAAAATCGTCAGTCTGAAATACACATCATTTTACAATGGGTAAAATATCATCGCCATTACATTTACAATTGATAGCATCCATGTTATCTAGACCATGTTATTTAGTTGCTCCATAGATCGTTTAGCGAAGTCATATGAGATTTAAGATTATTGGTCCAGTCTTGATCTGTTTTGACATGACTAGTCATCTGCCAACATATGCATAGTTCACATCTATTACTTTTTGCAATTCATCATAAACTAGTGGTTGATCTTACTGGTCATGTATATATCTTGTCAATTTACACTATGATGTGATTATGCAGGTGTGGGGATTGTATGCACGGGGAAATATTGAGGCCATTGTTGATCTTGTAATAAATGAAACATGTAGTGATCAGAAAAAAGTCTTTAGATGCATTCATTTTGCACTGTTGTGTACACAAGCCAACCCATTACTTCATCGACCAATGTCTACATTCAACTTGATGATTTTAACGGGGGCTATGATGTTACCAGATCCCATGAAACCTGCTTTTATGAGTTTTGTAGTTGCTTCCAACAATCCTGGTTCTCCACATCATGGATCATCACATACATCTTTTTCCACTACTTCATTTTCATTGCACACTCTTGTAGCATCCAACGCCAACATTTCAATTTCTGAATTGGAATCCAGATAAAGATTGATTTGTGAACCATATTTATTCATGGTTCTCGTCGATACAAGTTTAATACGATGATTGCAAGTAACGAGGTTGTCGTTGAAACAAGTGTAGTACATTGATATTGATATTCATCTAGTGTAAGAATTTAGTTAAAAACATAAATTTCATAATATATTTTATTATAAAATTTAATATAAATTATTTTCATATTTCTAAATGCATAATCATAACTTTTGCTATGTTATATATATGATTACAAATTAAACATGTCCGCATATTTTTATTCTCTCTTTTATATTGGTGTAGAGCTTGAGTGGGCCCAATGGTTAAGAGCATGTGTTTCCTTTTGAGAGGTCATAGGTTCCAAACATAAGGGGGTAGAGTATGTATGCATTGGTAGACTTAGCAGTCAAATGGTTGCCATTGTCCCACAAACAAAGGAGTCTCATACACCAATAGGGAGCCTCGTACAACAATTCAGTAATAATAATAATTAATTAATAAAATTTCAAATATTAACTCATGCATTTCTAAATTCATATTTACCATTTTACTTTCATCTAATATAATTATAAAGTTACCATATAAATAAAAATAACACATAACATTACAATCATTTTAATCATTGTAAATCAATTGCAATATAAGAATAATAATAATAATAGGGGGTAGAGTATGTATGCCTTGGTAGACTTAGCAGTCAAAGGGTTGCCATTATCCCACAAACAAGGGAGTCTCATACACCAATAGGGAGGGGGTAGAGTATGTATGCCTTGGTAGACTTAGCAGTCAAATGGTTGCCATTATCCCACAAACAAGGGAGTCTCATATTTACCATTTTACTTTCATCTAATATAATTATAAAGTTACCATATAAATAAAAATAACACATAACATTACAATCATTTTAATCATTGTAAATCAATTGCAATATAATAATAATAATAATAATAGGGGGTAGAGTATGTATGCCTTGGTAGACTTAGCAGTCAAATGGTTGCCATTATCCCATAAACAAGGGAGTCTCATACACCAATAGGGAGGGGGTAGAGTATGTATGCCTTGGTAGACTTAGCAGTCAAATGGTTGCCATTATCCCACAAACAAGGGAGTCTCATACACCAATAGGGAGTCTCGTACACCAATTCAGTAATAATAATAATTAATTATTAAAATTTCAAATATTACTCTCATGCATTTCTAAATTCATTTTACCATTTTACTTCATCTAATATATTATTGAATTACCATATAAATAAAAAATAAAAACATACATTACAATCATTTTATCATTGTAAATCAATTGCAATATAATAATAATAATAATATCTTTAAAGTTATTATTATTTCAATTTTATACTAAAAATTACAATTTATTATTGCAACAAAATTTTATATTTTTTCACAGGTATATGTCTATATATTTCACGTGAGAAATATATATCTTTTGTTTATTAAGCTTAGAAGCCCATTCTATAGTCCAGTATCAAGGAGATGTCTAAGTTTATTCATTTGTCCCAATAAATAAAAATAGAAAAAAATAATATTGGCCCAAAAAAAAACTACATAAAGAACTATATAAATTAAAAAAAAAGTACAATACAATTATTTCATTGCAAAAATGAATGAAAATAAACACACACACACACACACACACACATACACACACACACACACACACATATATATATATATATATATCATTCATTTAATTACGAAGGGATCATAAATTTATCTTCAACAATTTTTTTTACCATATTTAAATTCCAAATTAGGTAAAATTTTAAACATATTTACTCTTTACTAAAGCCAATATCATTTCTTACATCAAAATTAAAGAGTTAGTTCAACACAAAGAAGAGAAGATATTGCTCCAAAATCTTTTCATATTTTTTTAAAGTAAATGCTAGTAAAATGAGTTTTAAAAAGAAAACATATCATATGGATATATTAAAAAAAAAAAAAAAAAAACCATATCTTAGGATAATTAAAATCTCTAAGACATATTTCAATATCAAAATTGTATAACAAAAAATAAAAGGTTAGTTCAAGGTAAAGAATAGAAGATATTGCTCCAAAATCTTTTCATATTTTATTTGAGTAAATACTCATAAAATAAATTTTAAAAGAAAAACCATATCCTATAGATGTATTAAAATTTAAAAGAAAAAAATATATCTTATGGATATATTAAAATCTCTAAAGACCAATATTTCAATATCAATATTGTAATATTTGAAAATTTTATTATCATACCATGTAAAAGAAACCATCATTAAATCTAATTTTATTATAACTACATACATTATTATCAAAATATAATTATAATATATATAAAATTTAAAATAATTTATTTTTTAATAGAAAGAAAAGAAAAAATCCAAATATATTACCTTTCATTAAAAAAAAGCAATGTAACTACAATGTCCAAAAACAATTATTTTGTTGAACTGAGGCTTCTCTGATCCATATCAAATTTATGAGAAAAGTTGTGTTGGCGTAAATCACATGATAGAACAATGTTTCAAACCAATTAGTGTGGCTCATCGTTAGGAGAAGTTGAAGAACCAGATCAAGGCTACATATTAAATAGGGCTAGCAGACCATCCAACGGCTAGGTTTGACTAAAAAACAACTATATTGAAAAAACAGCTATAATAAGTCAGACTAGATGACCAAAAATGGCTAGATATGACTAATCAATTTTAATTATATAATATTAAAATGCTAAAATATTATTTTAATATTTATCATATGTTATTTAAGTGAAAAGTTAACAATATTTGAGTTAATATTTATATTAAAAATTGCTAGAAAATAATAGTTAGTAATAGAAAGGGTTTAATAATAACCAATAATTTAATATTATATTATTATTATAATAATGTTTATAGTATTTGTCTTAATATGGATTTAAAATAATCCTAGTTATTGTTATATATAATATACTAAGATCCCTTCAGATTATCAGGATAAGGTTTGAATATTAAATTTAACCTATATTAAAATATGTTAAATTTATATTTATTAATATAAATTTAATGGACCTATGGATAATATTATTAAATGTAAGGACTAAAATAATTTAATTATGGTTATATGAGGTAGACTAGATCCCTACATATTAGTCATGAAAAGGGAATATCTGTAATGATATACAACCTTTATTAAAAGTAGTATTGGGTTTGATAAAGGAATTATTCTTACTATCAATTGTTAGGGTTTCAATATATAGTAATATAATGGAATTAGATTTACTATTACTTGGGACATTAGTACTTCTAAGGATTTATTGTAATGTAATAATGGTAATAATGATAATATAATAGTATCAACTATGTTGAATTTTCAATGCGATCATATTAGGAATGGACTGGATGGAGGGCGAACGCAGCAGGAGGGTGTCGACAGCAGGCGCTAAGCCAGATCTAGGCCCGTAGGGCCGAGGACAGGGCCCATCACCAATGGATGGGGCGTAGGCAGCAGCAGGCCGTCTCCGTTCTGGTGAAAGGTAGGTAGGGATCGGCAGGTGGAGGTCCACTGTTTCGCGAAGACCGGACACCTGGAGGCCACAGTAACTGTAAAATGCGAAGGTAAATTCCTCAGGGGAATAGGAATAGAATTTTTCGATCAGCGACTCCTCAGCCCGTGACAAGACGACATCGAACCGCGATCTGCATGCAACCATGGTTAATCCAGAGGAGGGTATTGACCTAGACCCAGATATGGAAGATATTCTCCCTATTTGGGGAAAAGACCCAACACCTGAGAACGTTGAATGTTATCTCGGAACGGTGGAAGCCCTAGCACCCTCTCCGTTCTGTTCGGACTCAGATAGATCACCCTATTCCCTCTCAAACGCGACCAAGGAACTGCATGAGAAGACGGCAGCCAAGCACCAGGGGGGAAAGATTCATCACCAGCTGCCAAGATCGAGCAAGGGAAACCTCCAGACAAGCCCGATCATCCCTCATTTCGGGAATAGGGAGACTAGGTTTTGCAGGACCGATTCTTTCCGGAGGTTTGGAAGACACTGTAAAACTTGGATCAAAGCTAGGGCAAAGGCTTGTAGGAGAAGTGGGTAGACCAGCAACCATCACAAGGGTTTCAATAACAACAAGCAGGGACAGCCCTAAAGAGACCAATAGGCTAGATCAGAGCTCAGAAGACATCCAGGAGTCAAGGGGGTAAGATAGGCGATCAATTCAGGGGTCTCAGGTAATTAATCCCGCTCTGTTCGAATCACAAAACCCTCCTACTTCTTATGTGAAGGAGACTTGTCCGGAGCTAGGCTCTCTTCCCCAGATCTCCGAGCCAGACTCTCACAGAGGGCAGCAGGCGTACGAAGCACTAAGAAACACTGCAAGAGGAGCCAAATCTGCAAAAGGGCAAAGGAAAAAACAACGATTGATCAAATCCCAAGGGGTAGAAGGAAATATGGTGCTGGGTATGGACGTCCAGATTGAAGAAGTGCTGGAGGTCGCTGAATGCACACTGGTTGGTAGAGCTAGAGGGAAGAAATTCTCATCTGAATTCATCCAAGCTTGGGGGAAGCAGAATTGGCAATCAGACTTGATCAGAGACTATCGGGTTCTGACTTTAGCTAAAGGATGGTTCTCAGTCCAGTTTGAAAACAAAGAGGCAGCAAATTGGGTTCTGAAGAGGCACTGGTCGCTCGGGAACATCCCGGTGCTGTTCAAAAACTGGAGCCCCATGTTTGATGCAGTCCACGAAAAGACTGATGTTTTCCCAGTATGGGTTAGAGCGCCAGGACTGCCATCGTTCCTATGGGTTGAATCGGTGTTTAAGGCGATTGGGAACCGGCTGGGTACTTATTTGGAGGTAGACATGTCTTTCCAGGAAACTCACAACAGGGCTATGGCTCGAATCCTGGTTAGTCTTAAACCTAGTGGAGGACTAGCAGAGAAGATCATCCTGCAATATAAGGATTATGTATTTGAACAAATCCTGGACAATGAATACTTTCCGTTTCGCTGCCATAGATGCCATGAATATGGGCACTTGGCAAAGGAATGTCCCTTAGGAAGACGGTGGAGAAGGTCTCAGAGAACAAGGGAGAGGATGGAAAAGATCTACAAGTGCCCTCATTTCCATCCAAACAAGGAGATATCCATAGCTCAGGAAGACGAACCTATGGATGTAGACATGCAACAGGGGAGCGAAGGCCAGGAAGCAGAACCCCAGGCACCCCCGAAGGAAATGATTGATGTCAGACCGGGACCAGGGGCTCCACAGAAGCTCGCTGAAGAGGCACCATCGAGCTCTTCTCCAAGCCCTGTCGAGGAACAAAAGGGCATGAATTCCAATCCAATTCCTTCTACTCTTCCTATCATTGAAAATAAAGACAAAGGTTTGGATGAATGTTTAGCTGATGATCCAAACATAAAATCCTTTTATTCTTATTTAAATGTTAAAAATGTAAAGATGAATGAAGGCAAACTGGAAAATTGCATTGACAGTCTATCTGCAGTTATCCCCGCTCTGGATTTGAATTGTGACGGGTGCGGCCTTATCCCCCCCTCTCAGGCCCAGCAACCTCTATGTCCCTATAATCTCCGCTCCCTAGTAAACAAGCTTGGTTCCTTGTCTGCTGTGGGAGGCATCGATCCATCCTCTTCCATGAGCCAGCTAGGGAAAAAAAGGGGTAGGAAATCTAAGCTCTTTGAAGGCCAAGTCCAGGCTATATTCGATGTGGCAGACGGGAAGCAACTTTCAATCACCAGGGCACTTAGAGCAGTGCAAAGCCCTGCCTCTGTTTTAAAATGATAATTACCTCATGGAACTGTAGGGGTTTAGCCAGCAAACCCAAAAAAATGGCTCTTAGGGAGTTAGTGATGAGCTCTAAGGCAAATTTCCTCCTTCTTCAGGAGACTCTGGGGAAAGGGGAGGACATTGAATCAATGCTTAACACACTCCTACCAGGATGGACTTTTACAGCCATGGATTCTGACGACCACTCTGGAGGCTTGGCTGTTGGAATCATAGAAGGTAAAATTAAGATCTGGATCCGATGGGGTATGAAGCAGGTGCTGGGGATAGAATGTCAGTCCACAGAATTCGAATTTCCCTTAACTATCATCAATATTTATGGGACGTGTCAAGAAAGGATTCCCTTCTGGAACGGCTTGATGGGAAACTCGCTTGTGAAGAATAACTATATGGTGATGGGAGGAGATCTAAACTTCTCATTAGGAAGAGCGGAAGCCTGGGGCCCTGCTGCAAGAGAGGATCCACAATCAGATTTTTTTATGAATCTACTAGCCTCAAACAACCTCATAGAAGCAAATCTCATCAAGTTGAAACCAACTTGGAGGAAGAGAAGAGTAGGAGAAGCCAGAGTGGCAAAGAGATTAGATCGATTCTTAATTAATGAGGCTCTATCTGCTGCAATTCCTTTATTCAGGCAATGAGTAGAAGAAGGGGGCCCTTCGGACCATTTTCCAATATATCTTGAGCTCTCCAAAGCCCCCTCAAAACCCCCAGCTCCTTTCAATTTCAATGCCTCCTGGCTTCAAGAAGAATCCTTCAACAAACTGTTCCAAGAAATATGGATTCATCCTGTCAGAGGTTCTCAAGAGAATAAAGGATTCTTATTTATGGAAAATCTCAAAAGAATGAAAAAGGCAACTTTGTTATGGGAAAAGGAAAGAAAAATAAAGCAGAATGAGGACCTATCCAAGATAGACGAGGAACTCCAAAAGCTTGAAAGCATAGAGGCGGATGGATATGCGACTCTTGAATCAAAGGAGAAAATTATATCCCTAGAAAAGCACAAGAATCAAATCCTGTTGGAAAAAGGGGAAGAATGGAGACTTAAGAGCAGAGCAATCTGGCTCAAAGCAGGGGATGACAATACCAGTTTCTTCCATAATTTTGCAAAAGGAAGGAAGAGTGCAAACACCATCTGGAACTTAAAGACAGAAGAAGGAAGGGAGGCCAAGACCTTTGAAGCTCTTTCAACCCTTGGGGTGAACCATTTCCAATCCTTATACAAAGACAATGGTGAGATCACCATTGCAGAAGTCATCCAAACAACGCAATGCTTTCACAGATATGTGGAGGAGGAAGAAGCAGACCTCCTTATGGATCCTGTTTCGAAGGAGGAAGTGGAAGGTGTCATAAAATCCATGGCAAAAGAGAAAAGCCCCGGACCGAATGGTTGGTCGCTAGAGCTATTTTCGCATTTCTTTGAACAAATTGGAGAAGAAATTACAGAAGTAGTGGAGGAATCAAGATTAAAGGGAGAGATTTATAGTCCTTTCAATGCAACCTTCATTGCTCTCATTCCAAAAAAGGAAGCCCCAGAATCTTTCGAGGACTTTAGAACTATCTCTTTATGCAACAGTATTTATAAAATAATTGCAAAAGTGATAGCTCTCAGGATCAAACCAATTCTTTCAAGGCATATCTCACCTGAACAATTCGGGTTCCTGAATGGGAGTCAAATTCATGAAGCAATAGGGGTGGCTCAGGAGGTCCTTCACAGTGTGAATATGAAAAATAAGAAGGGAGTTGTAATCAAAATTTATTTATCAAAGGCCTACGACAGGATAAACTGGTCATACATCCGCCTGCTCCTAACGCACCTCAGTTTCAAAGTGGACTTCATCAGATGGGTCATGGGGTGTATCACAGATGTCAGTTATGCAATTCTCATAAATGGGGCAGCCACCCCTTTTTCAAAGGACAAAAAGGGTTGAGGCAAGGATGTCCATTGTCCCCCTTGTTATTCCTCTTAGTGGCTGAAGGCTTAAGCCAGCTGATTCATAAAAGTAGAAGGGAAGGCAAGATAAAAGTTATAGAGGCAGCAGTAAATCTATTCATATCTCACCTTCTCTTTGTAGATGATATTCTGGTCTTTACCAATGGCTCCATAAATGAATTAAAGGAGCTAAAAAATATCTTTGTACTATTTATGAAAGCTACCGGAATGTAGATCAATCCCAGGAAATCTCAAATCATAGTAGAAGGACTAAATAGACAAGAAAAGGAGCAGTTCAGCTTATACTTTCCATATGAAATGTGCAATATGGTCTCTCCGTTTAAGTACATGGGATTCTGGTTGAAGCCAAATGATTACAGGAAGGAGGACTGGTCTTGGCTAATTGCAAAGATTGAAGCTAGAATCAGGCACTAGAGCTTTAAATGGCTGTCCAGAGCAGGGAGATTGACCCTGATAAAATCCGTGTTATTAGCCATCCCAGTTTACTGGGCAGCTTTAACATGGGTCCCTAAAGGTGTGCTGGAGAAAATTAGGAGAATCTGTCGCAGATTTCTGTGGTCAGGATCCAAAGAAACTTCGGTTCTCCCTTGGGTTGCATGGGAGAAAGTGGCGAAACCAAAAGACTGGGGCGGTTGGGGGATAAAAAGACTGCTTGACTTCAGACTTTCATTGGCAGCTAAATCAGGGTGGCGCCTCATTAAGATGGAAAATCTCTGGACTAGAACGGTTAAAAGAAAATATATAGATCCAACTCCTATGGAAGTTTGGATCAGGAACCCAGTCAAGAGCTAAAAGAATGTGTCGGCAATCTGGAAAGAAACTATGGAGTCTTTTAAAGTAATCGAGCAAGGTCTAGCATGGAAGGTAGGGAACGGCGAAAAGGTAAAGATAGGAAAGGATCCCTGGGTCAGATGTACCGAAAGCTATGCCCTTTCCCCTGAACTGGTTCAACAGTTAGAGGATAAAGGGCTTCATTACCTTAGTCAAGTGGCAAATTCGGGCTCTTCATCCATCTGGGGTCAAGCTTGGAAGAATGGTGAAGAATTGGATCTGGAGCAAAGATGGTGGAACGAATGGAGTGTTTTTACTTAGGAACTCTTCAAATCAAATGTTCAACTGAATGACAGACAGGATGAGTTAATTTGGGCACACGCTGACTCCGGGGAATATGCTCCAAAGAGTGGATATAATTTCCTTATGTCAAGGAAAGGATGGGGGAATCCAGAGTGGTGGTCAAAACAACTATGGAAACTTAAGAGCCCCCCAAAGTCAAAAATTCTTTTCTGATGCATTTTAAAAAATAAAATTCCAACTTGGGACATCCTGCAGACCAGATTCATGCAAGGGCCTGAGAGATGTACCTTGTGCAAATCAGAAGCAGAATCTATAAACCACCTTTTTCTAAAGTGCACAGAAGCTATTAAAATATGGGGAGAGGTAGGGAATCTCTTGAACAAAAAGCTTGAATGGGAAGGTAACAATGTGCAAGAAGCTTGGCAGAAGTGGTGACACTCTCATCCAAACGGGAACCTGCGCAACCTCCCTCTCATCATTAGCTGGGGTATTTGGATAGCCAGGAACATGAGTATTTTTCAAGATAAGGGAACACCCATAGCTATCACAGCTAGTCAGAGCACTGCCATCTTTTCTAGTATTCCCGAACCTAAGGAAGCCCACTCCCAAAGAATCGTCCCAGAAATGCAAATCACAGAAGGAATCCCCTGGGCTTTCTTCGATGGTGCCTCTCAAAACAATGAAGCAGGAGCAGGCCTAGTCTTCAACGAAACCCCATCTCATGTCCTAAAAGCTTCTGTGGGACTAGGAACTGGCACTAATAACTTTGCAGAACTCCTTGTATTGAAATTTCTTATATGTTGGCTCATTCAAAGGCGCACCCTCACAATTCAAATTTTTGGGGACTCCCAAATAGTGATCAGATGGGTAAATGGTCAAAGTACTTGCAGCAACCAACTATTAAAAAAAATCTTGGGAGAAATTCAGAGACTTAAATCTTATTTTAACAATTTCTCTCTTCACCACATTTACAGGGAAAGGAATGACACAGCGGATAAACTTTCTAAAGACGGTCTTCAACAGGATCTGGGCAGCTGGAAGATCGTAGAAGAGGACCAAGGCCAAATCAGAAGAACAGAACAACCGCCCTATAATCAGCCTATCTAATACTTTGGCAGAATTTTTGTTTCATTTTACACTTTTCAAAATTATGTATACAAAGATAAATCCATATCAGCGCTGGTAGTTCGGCCATTAAAACTTTTTATTCGGGTGATGGGCCGTTTTCCTCTATGTTGAGGAGGCCCGGCATGCTGGAAAATATTTTTTGAACAGTCCTTCTTTTCAGTATAAGAAAGGCATTTTAAAGGTACCAGTACAAAGGTAAATAGAACAGTTTTCAGCACTACACAGTTTTTGCAAAAGACAGTTTTTTGTGTAAAACAGACATGGCAATCTCTCAGATTGACAAGTGATGCTTCAGCATTTGCAATGCAAACTTTTTATCAACTTAATAGAAAGTTTCGTTTTTTCCTTTGGAAAAAAAAATGATAATATAATGACAATTAAAAATATTTTAGTCCTTACATTTAATAATATTATCCATAGATCCATTAAATTTATATATTTTTTTTTCTAAGTAAAGACTAATTCTATTAATAAAAGTAAAAGTATAGTTACAATGAGGTCAAGACCTCAGAGGAGGTTCAGGACAGTCCAACAAGACAAACAAATAGTCCCAGAATTTGGATTTACGAGATACAAAAGCCCAGGGCTATATAGAGAGAACAGGCGAGAGTGATAGATCTCAGAAAATGACAGATTATAAATTGTGACCATACTATCTGAACTGCCCAAATATTCATGAGCAAAATTACAGAGCCAAAAACTTGAAACTATAACAGAACTACATGCCTGATGCAGAAAGATGTTGACAGAAGCCATATAGGCATAACAAAATGGAGTGAAGAACAAAGAGAGGACCAAGGAAGTAGACATGACCCAGGAGTCTTCAAACAACAGAATCATGTTCCAGAATTTCCTCCTCCACGAGGCAAGGATAGCCCATCCACGTGTCGTCCACATTATCCTTAAGAGCTGTGTCGCTGCCTTCTGGAGGAGCTGCCAACTGTCGAATGCTATCCAAACGATCCGCTGAGCGAGCAGAGACTGGGATGTTTTGTTGATTGTCGTCTGGAGGCTTGGAGATGTCGGTGGCATTTCCTTCAGCCTGCAAATCGCTACAGTTGAACCCAAAACCCACATATACCCCCTGTTGCGTGCTACCTCCTGGAGACTGAGTTGAAGAGGTGTTCACAGCAACAGTGGGCCGAGCTTCTTCCTCTAAGAAGATTACCGTAATGCTGGCCGAGAGAACAAGTCGATTGAGGCGACTATGAAACATGAAATGAGTGGTTTGAAAGGAATTGTGCGGGAGTGGCCTGCTGGTTTCTGAGGTGGGGAAGCCGAAGCTAGAGGAATGACAGGCGGAGGAGCATGCTGAGAGCACCCACAACCTCCACGACCGCCACCTCGGCGACAGCTGCCACGACGATGCACCATGGGCAAAGAAACAAGGTAACTGGGAGGGGAAGAAGAGTAGGATGAAGCAAAGCAGATGCCAGTGTGAGGGTGCCTGTAACGCTTGAAGAACCAGACATGCAGCGCCACCTTCGTAGCACTACAAGAATGCAAAACCAGAGGTAGTCGCATGGGGGGAGGGCAGGGGTAGATATTCACAGGGAGAGCCGAGGTAGCCATTAATGTAAAACCAAGTGAAATGTCTCGAACCCACTGCACATTCAATTCCGCTTGAGAGATGATCTGCCGGGATTTAACATGAACCATTTCCATTTGCGGGAGGGCTTGGGTAGGTGTGTTGTTCTGCCACCTACTGTACCAGCTGCTGCCAAGACACAAAGCCATCATAAATTGAGCTTTAATGCACCTGCATCCGAGTCCATTAAATTTATATTAATGAATATAAATTTAACATATTTTAATATGTGTTAAATATTAATATTCCCCCTTATCTTGAATAATCTGAAGGGATCTAGTATATATAATATAATGATAACTAGAATTATTTTAACCCTTAATTAATACTAATACTATAACATTATTATAATAATTATTAGTTATTATTAAACCCTTTCGATTACTAACTATTATTTCTAGTAATTTTTAATATAAATATTAACTCAAATATTGTTAACTTTTCACTTAAATAACATATGATGAATATTAAAATAATATTTTAGCATTATAATATAATATAATTAAAATTGATTAGTCATATCTAGCCATTTCTAGTCAATCTTAGATGTTTATCTAGTCTGACCTATTATAACCATTTTTTAGCTAAACTTAACCATTGGATGATCTACTAGCCTTATTTAATATGCAACCTTGATCTGATTCTTCAACTTGTCTTGACCATGAGCCACACTCTTTGATTTGAAATGCACAAATGTTCTATCATATAATTTATGCCAGAAAAACTTTTCCCCTACAACATTATTTTGTTAACTAAATTAAATACACCAAATTTATATATTTGTGAACAACATACACGCTTCTATTGACGTATATTCCAAATCATAACCGTCGTATGCAGATGATTTTTTCAAAACCAAAACCCATGCATCAATTTTAACCATTAAAAAGAAATAACAATATTAGAAAAACATGAACGTAATTAAATCCTTATTTTGCAGGTCGGACATTCCAATAATTATGATCTGGCACCCTATGCATAGTTATAACTTATGCATATGCATATACCTTTCATGTTATTGATTGAAACCTCCAGCTAACCTAAGATCTTGGCACCATTTAAATAATTTGAATGTGAAATGCTAACGTATGCCTTTTAATATTTATTTCAATATTTATACTTAGAGCTAAAAACCACTTAAAACAATTCAAAATTAAATTATTCAATCGAGAGGTTCATTTTATAACTTAGTATGATGTGTAACATTGTTGGTCTATCATTAAAGTTGAAAATTTTGTTCATGTGAGTCGAAATAAAAATTCAAAAAGATCTAAAAAAAATAATAATTAAATAATTTTGTGAAATATTTAAATAATATGGGCTCATAAAATTTTCTGTACATAAAGATATTGGATCTTTTCAGCTCGTATTAGATTCGTATCTAAAATAAATCTATATTGATTAGTACAGAATAGCTTGTACTGCCATTACAGTAATGACCATTCACATTTTCACACCAATTTAAACTAAAAAACAAATAAAATTTTACTCATCGAAAAATTAGATCCTTATATTAAATTTGTATTTAAAATAAATCTACGCTGATCAGTATTAAATAACTTGGGTTGCCATCACAACAATTCACATGTTCAGAGTACTTTAATCTAAGAATCAAATCTACCAATAAATGGATTGATGAGAACGGCGTAGCATACCATTTATGACTTATCATTTTCATTTATTTGGCTTGCCCTACATTAATAGATTTCATGGAGAACCATGTGAGCCATTAAACATGAAAGCCATTGGAAATTTAGGCACTAGTGTGAGAACATCATATGTTCCCAAAATGGTTGTCATGTATTTATGGACCCAAATTTGATCCAAGGAGCCCACTTATGCCATGGATCAAATATATTATTAATAAGTGGATTGGAAAGAACGGTGTTTATAGGATTGTTGTTGGCTTGACTCTATCCATTGAACGGTTTTTTAATGTGAGCAACAACGTTTATAAGAGTGTTGTTCACTTGGCTCTATCAATTGAGAGGGTTTCAATAATTGAGAGGGTTTTCAATGTGTTAGGAAGAATGGGGAGGGTTTTTAATGTATTATGAAGCATTAGTTGTCATGGTAAGAGATAGTTTACATTTTGATGATATAAAAATGATTATAATATGATTTGTTAGGATAATTTTATAATTAAAATGAAAATTTATGGGTTTATTAATTTTTTTTGAATTGGGATTTTAGCATTTGTTAAATTTAATTTGGATATTAAATGACTATTTATAAAATTAATACTTGGTGGATAAAATTTTAACCCATTAACATTATTTTTTTTATTACATTATAAGGAAGAAAATCTCTTCATTTAGATTTTTGTATAACCCTCTCATAGATTTCTCCATTGTCCTCTTATAGTGCACATTGTTAATGGAGGTCGAACAAAATTTTAGAGGCCGGACAAAATTTTAACCTTTTGACATTGTTTTATTGATTCACTACAAGGAAGAAAATCTCCTCATTTAGATTTTTGTAGAACCTCCTTCATAAATTTGTCCATTGTCCTCTTATAGTGCACATTGCTAATGGAGGTAGGGGGTTGCAAAGGTTTTAGAAGATTTTTTTTGTTACTGGTGTTCTTACATTGTATTAAGTACATCAATGCACTGATATTTATGGTACATCATTTCTTGAATAATATGAAGCACTAAAAATTGTTCTAGCTAATCCTTGATTAAAAATTTGGCTTCTTCTATTTTCAACATACTCTAATTGGTGTATCTACAATTTACAATCATACTGATGCATTACTATCTAGAATATGTTAAATGAGGTTTAATAAATTTTCTATACAATAATGAATTTTAGTTAAGAAAATACCAGAATGTTTTAGTGATCTCCCATAGAAGAATCACTATTGAATTCCTTATATAGGTGCATCAAAGACCATTTTATTATTTTATGATAACACATACAATGTATAGTAAGTATATTGGTGCATCTATATTTAAGTATCACTTTGTTATGTTTAAATATTTTGTTATAAAGATATAAATTTTTATTTTAAAAAAAATAAAAAACTAATGAATGCAATTAATTGTATGGACATACACTAGTGCAATCATAAAATAGTGCACCATATACAACTTTTTTTAAATTGAATAATTCATCACTAACATTTGATTGTGTTGGTGCTTTAATAGTTACAATGCATTATAGGGTTTGAAGTCATTATGACAATATAATCATTAAGAGTTCAACAATAGGAAAATAACATGGGTGGGGAGGATAACAATCATTCCTCCCAATCATTCAAGCTAGACCCAATTGACAAGGTTTAGATATTTTTTTATCCAACATTAACTTTTATTTAAAAAATACAAAATATGTCGATGTGCTCCTATCAAAGGAGCACTAGTGTGTTACTTATGTAGGCATAATGGATAATGTTTCATTTTTTTTTCATAACATGCATAATGGTGTATCCTTAAACTATAAGCACACCAATACATTAAGTAATGTAAGAAGCACCTACGTAGGTTTATACATTTTGTTATAAAATAAAGGTTTTTGTTTGAAAAGAATCAACATGTAATTGATGGATGTACAATTGAGACATGCAAATTTGTATCCAATGTAATTATATACCATCCTAAATTTTGTTAAAAATTGAATGGCGCTTGACTAAGCTACGAATGAATTAGTACATCTTACTGTTCGACACACCAGGATAATGGACAAATTAAAAAAAGGAAATATTAAACAACAACCCCACCCCCACCCCTCCCCTCGCCCGACCCACCCACACCCAAACACCACATATAAAGTTCAGTTAGTGCTTATAACCACACAATTGCTGATGCTAATCATACCTATATGAACACCTCATCATTAGTGCCATTCCATTACCAGATTGCTTTAGTCCCTTTCTACACCCATGGATTTTGTTTGCATTTTAATTTTATAACAACCCTTTATCATAACACCCTCTGTATGTAAATACAACTATGTGAATTATGGACATGTGTAAGTTTATGTGAAAATAAATTAATGATTGGTTGAGGGGAGGGACATATAGATCTAAAGCTCTGATGGGAAGGCTTGTTGAAGGTTGTTGCATGTTTACTGGAGTACCTATTACATGCTTGTTTGGTTGTCTATGGTGTGCCATGAGCAAGCCCATACCAACCTCATTTAATTGCATTAAATATCATCCAACCCAAGGTTTGGTATTTGATGAAAACCATACAATTTCTAGAATGCTAAGCATGAGTGAGGGCAATGCCCATCCCTATCCCACTTCCTTATAGAATGTGTTAGAAAAAACACAAGTTGCAGGTGAAAACAACTGGAGGAGTTAAGAAAGAGAGGGTTCAAGAGTGACTACATAAGTGAAGCGAAAAGAAAGTGGTGAACACATAGAAGGAGATGAATGAGAGAAAAAGTGAGAAGAAGTAGCTTTGTAGAGAAAAGCAAGGAAGCACCTAAAATAAAAGGAATGAATGAGCTAGTATAAAGTATTTGAGAGCCAATGTTCATAAGTTAGGGGTGTTATTCCCTGCATCTCTTGTATGGATTCCAATAAATAAAGTGTTTAAGCGTAGAGGATAATTAGGGAGCTTTGTGGAGGAAATAAATAACTGTGGTGCCTATTATGAGGCTATGAAACCAATAAAGCTTGTTACCTAGCTATTAAACCATCAAGAAAAGGTAATTTGAGCCATTGTGGTAGTTACTGTGTGGCTGTGAAACCACCTAGACAATGGACTATAAACCCCTACAGTACTTTCCATCAAAAGGTAGTTGTGAAACCATTAAAACAAGTTGATTTAATCTCATCTAAATGAGACATATCCCATCTAACCTTAGGTGAAGCGCCACATTTTAACTTGGAGAGAAAGTGAGTCATTGTGGTGCTTACTACTAGAGATCAGCTGCGAAACCACCTAGACAGTGGACTCCTCTTGGGTATGTGATCAAGTCTTGGGTATGAACTTCCTTGATTAAGAATCCCCTTAGACATTGGATCTGGCTAGGGAGTGAAAAATTGAAAGAAAGACTATAATGTAGCTAGCATATGGTTGGGTGGAGAGTTGAAGCCCCTCCATTAGTTACCATCTATCTTTAGTCATGCAAATAAGTGAAAATAACCTGTGTATTTTTTTCTCATGGAAAGTGATGATTACTATTACATTGTGCATAATGCAAGATTGTTGAGCGCTTATGAATGTGTTGAATGTTAGAGCTGTAAGGCTTATTATCATGCTCAAGACTAGAAATATACCATGTATACTCATGAATTCTTGATGCTTACTAGGAATATGTTATTCTTTATCATGATGTTGGACATGGGAATTGTGTGTTATGTGCATTTAGATTCGCCTATAAGATTTATGATAGAAATGTGTTTATATGAATTAACTGGTTAACTTGTATAAATCTAGAATCACTGGCTTCAAGCTTTGGGCACACATATCTCAAGGGTTGGTTGCTAGAACTTCCCCTGTATTAATCATCGTTATATAGTTTGATGGCTTATACTTCAAGCCATCAAATTGTAAATCACCTTAATTCTTAAGAGAGTCGAGAATATGGAAGGGTCACCTTCCTCTTTACAATCCTATTAGATAATCCCTAAATTGGTCATTGGGCTAAGTAAGAGATATAAATTATAACCGATTTGTGTATGAGTAGGCTAAAAATGAGTGGGCGTTGGTGGAGCTAAGACCCAGTTGAATAATGTCATGAAGGCTGGCCATTGGCCTTTGACCACAACTTGTAACCTAGATGAAACCATTACTATGGCTAAGTGCCAATCGACATATAATTAAGGGTAAAGAAAGTGGGGTCCAGGTGGGAATGGGGGTATTGGAGCATTCACCATTACCCACCACTCATTTCCAACCATTAAGACCTTCATTCCTGACAACGTAACTTGAGCGCTAGTGGGGGTTGGTCAACTCAGTCAAAGATCCATTGCAAAACACTTTTTTCCCATTACTTCTTGTTTCCTATTTCCATCCCTCTACATGAAGCATTAATGCTATGGGTGGTAACACAAGAAAATTCCCTAACATGGGCTTGACACAGTGGATCCCATTATGCTAACTTTACAAGGACATGTGGAGGCCACATATGTGTCACATGACTAGATCATGATATATAACTTCAAATGAGTGTAACTTTTGATTTAGGAATTAGATCAAAGTAAATTTGATGCTATAGAGAAGCTATCAATGAGCTAAATGTTGGGTGTGGAGCCTGATTATCTTCCTTATTTAGAGGTATTGCTGCATTGGACCCTAATTCATAATGGGGTGGCGTTTATCACTGTTAGGGGGGTCCGGGGGGGTGACGACGATTTTATGAGCCCCACCTAGCATGGGTTCGGGGGAAGTGTCCCCAAATCTAAAAATAGATGTAAAATTTCCTTGCAAAATATTGTAATTTCATAGTCAACATGGGTCGTTCTTTAGGCAAATGGTTTGATGGTAGAAGTTATGTTTAATTTATGGATTTTTTCCCTAGATGGAAACCCCTTGCTATATACAAGGGAATTGTATTGTGGTTGTGTATATGTGTATTTTGAGCGAGAAAGAGAGAGGAGATTGCATGAGAGCAAAGAGGAAATTACAATGGATCTGTTGTAGGTTGTATCTCTTAATTTTGATGGATAATATAAAATGAAGGACTGGTTGTTTCTTTGTGGACGTAGCCTAAATTGGGTGAACCACGTATACCTGTGTCTCTCTTGTTTTATGTGTTTTTTGTGTTTGTGTTTCTGCAATATTTTATGTGTTCCATTTCTCTGTAATAAATAATTTTCTAATAACTAGTATCAGAGCCAAAGGTCTATTTGATTGATAAACTCACAGGAGAGAAGGGTTCCTGGTTTGAGTGGGAGTAATGGTGGAAGATGGTAGGTTTAGGGTTCACAGTTTACATCTTAGCCATATTTTGGAGGTTTTACAGAGAATCAAGCTTTCTTATGTTTCTTTTTCTTGCACTCATATTTTTAGGGATCACAACAGGGAAGCAGACATATTATCTAAGGAAGCCTTCAATTGGATTGGGGGCTTTGATGCATAGACACAAACATAGTTCCTATTTTATGGATGACTTTGGTGCATAGGAACAAACATAGTTCTTATTTGCTCACTATTCGTTTTCTTTATTTCTATATCATGATGCTAGGTTTTGAACATGTTGTTGTAGTCAATAAGGTCGAAACTATGTTTTTTTGTTAGTCTGATTCTGATTATAGTAACTTTGTTTTTTTTTTTAAATTGAGCTTTATGAGAGGGCATCTCAAGGTATTTTATGTAACTATGTATATTCTTTTTGAATAATATGGTATTTTCTTCATGGTCAATGTTTGGATGGAGGTAAATCCATCATGAATACGCACTCATATGTGTATTTACAAAATGTAATTTTGTTTAAATTCATAAATGAAATTATAGTTTTTCCTCAGAAAAAGAAAATAGTGTGCATTGATTTCATTGTAAGCACAAAAAAATTATTGACGACATGCATGATTTATCTGTTACAATAATTCAACCATAGATAAAATACTTGAATTTTCATCTTAAATAAAGTGTTCACTTACTTGAAATGTTCGATTCTTGAAATTGTGAACTATTTGTATTTGACTACATTCTTATTATTCATGTTTTCTATCATTCAACATTGTTAGTCAGTTTGCATTCAAATGAGGTAATAGAAAAAAACTACCACTGAAACTTATTTTGGGCATAACACTTTGTATATCACAATGATTGACTTTGGAAAAAGCTACTATTAATATTGGAGAGCAAGAGAGAGAAGATATGAGGTTTACTACAATAGCTCGAGTTAAAGATTTGAATGACCTATGATTTGAACCACCCTTTTCATATGATCAATGAAAAATGACAAAAATATCAGGTGTGACAATAAGAACAATAGAAGAAAATAGTTTGAGATTGATCACAATGAAGACTATTTGTAATGGACTACATTCTTATTAGTCACATTTTCTATTATTCAACATCGTTACATTGACACTTAGCATTCAAACTTTTATTTCCTCATTTTTCATCGTTCAAGTTATTAAGAATCTCTATCATCTCAACAAGCTAAGGTAACTTAGCAAATTTTAACATTAAAATAAGTAGATTAATCTTAAACATATTTAGCATATTTAAAATGATCAAAATAGTTATATGTTCAACAAATTTTGTGTGATCACACACAAATGAAACCAACCTAGATCCATCTTAACTAATTTTAAACATATTTAGCATATTTAAAATGATCAAAATAATTATGTCTTCAACAAATTTTGTGTGATCACGTGTAACTGAAACCAACCTAGATCGATCTTAACCCCAGGTCTATCAAGCGTCGATGGTAATCAAATCTCTCGAGGTGCAAACCTCATTTTTTAGTGCAAAACCCGAGGAAAGATTTACACCTTGAGAGATTTGATCCCTCTTAGTACTTGATAGTTTCAAGTTTAATATGGATCTAGACTAGTGCTTATTCTTTAACATAATTGCTAGGTTTGAATATATGAATATAATATTAAATATTATGTAAAATAAAAAATATTATTATATAAAATTTAAACATATTATTGTTTTAAGAAGTGTTTTACAACTTAATATGAGAAAGATATTGTAGTGTCTATAAAATAAAAAATTAATAATAAAAAAGCATAATGTATAATCAATAAAAAATAAGAAGTAATAAATCGATTAAATTCAATTATATTTGTTTGTGTGTGTGTAAGTGATGATGATGATGATGATGATAATGATGATTAACATCCACTAAGACCAATGAAGTCTATTAGACCTTAAGAAAAAGATGAATCTAATGTAATTATTTCGAATCTTATTTCTATGCTAAAAAAAGAATGGGAAGAAGCACACCATGATCACTATAGTTGGGTCGACTTAACAAGTCAAGAAGATTGGAAGTTTGAAAGATGTTAAGAAAATGAGAGAAAATGTGAGTAAGGGATAGAAAATCTAAAAGAAAGTGTTTTTCATCCTCCACCGCTCTTAGTATCAGAAAGATGACAAATTATATCGTCCCAGGGAGTCTTGGGAGTAGACCATCGTTCAATTTCACTTCAAAGGTCATGATAATTTGATCTGAAAATCACTTTTGTATGATCTCAGTTAATTAGTGTAGGTATTATAGACTCATGCGCTGGGATATTCCTATGTTATTTTAAGCAACAGATCGATAAGATTGCAAAATACACAGGCATTGGAAAACAGTAAGAGAAACACAACAAGTAAATTCAACAAAAACACAAAAATTTAATAAGGATTTCATCCCATCCTCCTGGGCTACATATCCTAGTCCAGCTTTCAGTTGTGGCCCTTTTTATTGTGTCTTTAAGCAGATTTTTTACAATGAGGATCTCAATTTGAGTCTCCCATAACAGATGATGCTTAGTAGGGTGTACTTGGATTCCCCAAACCACTAAAGTACATAGACTCTCCCTTACCAAGTCTCAATGATGCAGGAGCATCCAGTTCATAGTGACGAGTCAGAAAGACTCCAACCAGGTTCACAAGCGGGTAACTGAGTTGTTAAATTCTGCTGGGAATAATTTTTCTTTTTACTTTATTTTGCAAGTCAACAACAGTTAGATGGATTTACTTTTCCAGTTAGGATTACTGTAGTTTCATTATTGATTAAAAGGTAGTTTCTGTAATTAGGAAAAATAACCCTTAACTGTCCTAGAAGTCTTGAAATGTTCAAATGATTATGGTTACGAATAGGAACAAAAGTATGTAATTGTCTTTGTAACAGAAAGAAACAAACTGCAAGCCTTAACTGAAGACAGAGGCTATAAAAGCCAAATATACATGTAAGGAAAAAGTTTAAGATGAGCAGAGAATAAGTTGAGTAAATTTAATAACAGAATTATCAAGCATTCAAAAGTATCAGAGAAGTACTGTCCATCAATATTATTTTCTAAATTATTTATTGATCTCTCATTCATATTAACAGAACTTTACATTACTGTAAACTAAGCATATTATCATGGCTACTGTACAAGTACGAATTGCAGTTGAAATTATTGACAAACAGAGAAGATCTTAAGTAGATTCCAGGTCACTAAACAAGTAATCACGCTTGCATACAAGCGCACAGAAATACAGTTAAGGAGGAGCGGGTACGCACAGCCACTAAAGACAATCAAACGAATAGAAAGAAAAGCAAATGAACTGAATGCCCAACAACGTAACCAAACCACAAGATAAGGAGTTACAGGTACCAAATATCATACTTTCTTTCATAAAAACGATTTTCATTTATATTGTTCAGAAATAGAAATTTATAGTCAAAACCGAAAGGGCCGAGTTCCCTCATACATTACAGAGACTGATACAGTCACGGCCAGGTCAAAACTCACTCAGAAATCACAACCATATAGTCAAGCATAAAACCCTAGTTAGGGTTTGAACACAGGTTCGAGACAGGGTTACGTTGAAGCCGCGTTCCAATACAGAGAACTCATCTCAGAATGACAACGACGAACATGAACTATATAATAACTAGACAGTAAACTAACAGACGAGCCGTCCTTCGAACAGAGACTTCCAGGCGATAGAACAGTACAAGATACAGGCCTACCCACATTTATGCTACCAAACATTCTTGAACACAGAGACGTGCGCCATCCAGGCCACCTGAGAAGACCTGCAAGAGACAAGCAGGAGTGAGCTTGAACCATAGTAAATCTCGGAGGGACGAAACCCTCGAAAAACCAACATTACAGAATCAAAAGAACGAAAGAGAAGAAACCCTCACCTAGAGAACGCGTGAGGAGGAGCCACATTTTCAAACCAGAGGACGCCATAGAGAACTAGAGACTAGAGGAGCAGTTTGGGGTTAGACCCAGAACGAGGAACGCGTAAAATTGAATCAAGGAGTGACAATTTACCTGTAGCAGAGACTGAAGGCATTTTCCCATTGTTCCTGAGCTCACAACCACAGACAAGGCAACATTACCAGAAAGGCAACAAACCCAGGAACCACTACCACAACCAAATTCGGAAATAATGGACCAGAAGACGAACAGCATATGTAGAGACAGAACAATGAGAGCTAAATGCCAGAACTGAAGGATTAAATTCGAAACCAGTCATTTCATGAACAATCATCGTTACAGTGACCACTACAAGCACGCAGACCTCAACATTTTTTTTATCAAAAACAGAGCAAGAGAGCGGAAGAACAACTTACCAGAGAGTGAACACGAAAGCTGAGCAAGAAAACCTCAAAACTGAACAACATCATTACCAACAGGCGAACAAATAACCAAATGCACAGAGAAGGTCTCAACCAACAACCAGAGCCAGCCCAAATACAGCAGACAACCATGAAATTGTAACACAGAGCCAAAGGAACCAAAATACAGCACCCTCACCATTTTTCCATACACAGAGCTCGAAACCCTCAGAGGCCAACAGAACAATAACAGAGAAGAGTCGAGAAGGCGCATAAAGGTTAGGTTAGTATAGTCTTCGAAGGCAAAGTACTGCTGCATTTACACCCACAATTATTGCACAGCTACCCTAACTATAGAGCGCGGGAAAGACGACGGTTCACTGCCACGTAAACATCCAAGTGTAACACATAAAGTGCAAAAGGTCACACCAAGTGGGCTGGGTCCCATCAGAGTGGTATCAGAGTAGTTTTGAGTTGAAGAGTTTTGGGAGAAATGGATATAGGCAGACGAGGACGAGGCAGAGGTGCCCGTAGAATGGCAGATGAGGCATTAAGGGAAGAACTCAGAGTTCTTACTGCTCGATTGGAAGCAGTGGAGGCAGGCAGAAGGCGAGATCCAGAGTTAGGTGATGTGAGTGAAGAAGAAGTGGAAGCACCAGCAGATGGGCTGAAGGTGACTCACCAGAAGTGAGGTTATTGAAGTCTGTATTATTGTCAAATAGCAAACCAAAACTAGAATTACCAACCTACGATGGTAGTTTATCGATTGATGTTGTATTAGATTGGATTAGTGAGATGGACAAGTACTTTGAATGCGAAGAAATTAGTGAAGACCGTAGGGTCAAGTTTGCAGTGACAAAGCTAAAAGGACACGCAACCCTGTGGTGGGACAGTGTCCAGAATGAGAGGAAGAGGTTGAACAAACCTCTGATAAAGACTTGGACAAGGATGGTAGCTAAATTGAAGGGCATATTTCTGCCAAGAGATTACCAAATTGCGTTACATAGGCAGGTTCAGAACTTGAGACAGAGGGGTCTTACGGTAAAAGAATATATGGAGGAATTTTATCGAGTAAACTTGCGAGCAGGATATACAGAGGATACAGCAGAGAGGACAGCCAGATATGTAAATGGGCTGAGGATGGAGATTTTAGATGAAATAAGCATTTTGTCTCCCAACAATACGGAGGAGGCATATCAGAGTGAAGTTAAAGCAGAGGAAAAGCTTAACCGAAGACAGAATGCCCGGAGAGGACGAGGGCCTAACAGAGGAAGAGGCCACTCCTGTGGCAGGGGCCAAACTGCCAGTAACAGCGAAGAAGCCAGCAGTTTGAGGACTTCGGGAACAGCAGAAAAAGGAGATGGAACGAGGAGTGGCAGATCATTTCAGCGCGGCAGAGGAAATGGCCGTGGAAGGGGAACTGGATACCAGTGCTACAGTTGCCACAAGTGGGGGCATTGCTCTTTTGAGTGCCCAGAAACAGATTGAGCTGGACATCGAGGCGCATATGTGGCGCAGCTAGAGGAAGCAGCACCACCTCCTGAAGAGGCAGAAAACGCCCCAGAAACAGGAGAAGCTTTAGTGCTGCATAAGGTGTTGTTGAAGCCAGTTGATGAGAGTATTGAGCAGACACAACGGAAAGATCTGTTCAGGACAGTTTGTAAATCGCAAGGTAAGTGCTGTAAAATGATAATTGATAGCGGAAGTACTGACAATTTGGTGTCAGTCGAGATGGTGGAGAAGTTAGGACTGAAGCGTCTAAAACACCCCACTCCATATCGAGTTCCATGGTTACAGAAAGGACACCAGTTACTGGTGGATGAACAAAGTGAAGTAGAATTTCAGATAGGACGTTATAAGGACAAAATTATCTGTGACATTATGCCAATGGATGTGTGCCACATCTTATTGGGCAGACCTTGGCAATATGACAGAAAAGTGACACATGATGGGGTATTGAATTGTTATAAGTTTGAAAAAGACGGGGTTAAGCATACCCTTGTGCCTATCAGGGAAGAGAAGGAGGCAGCTGAAGTAAATGAACTGAAGGCGTTGCTTATGAACGAAAAACAATTTTTCAAGCAGGTTGAAAATAGTGAGATGAATTATGTTGTAGTTAGAAAGACAAGGACAGTTTTGTTACACACAGAAATCACAGATTTGCCTATAGAAATATAGCAGATGTTGGAAGAATTTACAGATATAGTAGTAGACGACTTGCCGGATAAGTTACCTCCCAAGCGGAGCATTAGTCACCATATTGATTTCATACCAGGAGCCAGCTTACCGAATAAGGCAGCTTATCGAATGAGCCCCAAGGATAATGAAGAAATCAGAAAACAGGCGCAGGAGCTATTGGATAAAGGATTGATCAGGGAGAGTTTGAGCCCATGTGCTGTACCAACAGTTCTCGCCCCCAAAAAGGTAGGAGAATGGCGGATGTGCACTGATTCCAGGGCCATCAATAAAATCACCATACGGTACAGATTTCCGTTACCGTGTATGGATGATATGATGGACTGTTTGAGTGGGCAGCTTAACTTTCTAAGATAGATTTAAAAAGTGGATATCACCAGATTCAGATACGTGAAGGAGATGAATGGAAGACAGCTTTTAAAACGAACGAGGGCCTATATGAATGGCTGGTCATGCCGTTCGGGTTGAGCAATGCGCCCAGCACCTTCATGAGATTCATGAATGAGATGCTAAAGGAATATATTGGGAAATTTGTAATTGTTTATTTGGATGACATACTTATCTTCAGTAAGACACGAGAAGAACACTTCCGGCATGTGCGTAAAGTGTTAGAGAAGATACAGCAGAACAAGTTATTGATCAATCTGAAGAAATGTACGTTTTTACAGAGGGAGTTAATTTATCTAGGATTTGTGATAGCGGAGAACGAATTAAAGATGGATCCGGAGAAAGTGACAACAATCATAAATTGCCCGTCACCGAAGAATTTGTTTGAGGTACGAAGTTTCCACGGATTAGCGAGTTTTTACAGGAAGTTTATTAAAGATTTAAGCAGAATCTGTGCTCCTATGTTGGAGACCATAAAAAAGGCCAGCCAACCTTTTCGATGGACAGAAGTAGCAGAAAAGAGCTTTCAGCTATTGAAGAGGAAAATAATAGAAAGACCGATTCTCAGGCTACCAGATTTTCAAAAATTATTTCAGGTATGTTGTGATGCTAGTGGAATAGCAATTGGGGCTGTACTCAGTCAGGAGGACAGACCGATGGCATTTTTCAGTGAAAAACTGAATGAGAGTAGACAGAAGTACTCCTCATATGATAAGGAATTCTACGCAGTGGTACAGGCGCTAAGACACTGGAGGCATTATTTGTTGGGAAACGAGTTTGTGCTATTTTCAGATAATTCTGCATTACAGTATGTAATGCAACAACTCAAACTTAATCATAAACATGCCAAATGGGTGGAGTACTTACAGAGTTTTAATTTTGTGCTGAAGCATATCAGCGAGCAAGCGAATAAGGTATCCGACGCATTGAGCAGAAAAGCTTTACTATTGCAGGAAAGCACTGTGCAGGTTTTGGGCTTTGAACATTTATGGGATCTTTATAAGACGGACACAGATTTCAGAGAAGCCTATGAGGCGTGCCAAAATCCTTTAATATGAGGGAACAGTCCTTGGTTGGACTATAACATACAGGAGAAATTGCTTTTCAAGGGAGGACAACTGTGTATCCCCAGCTGTTCTATGAGGGAGAATATCATTCGTGAAAAACACAGTGGGGGATTGGCTGGACACTTTGGTATTGACAAGACTTTGGAGAAACTTAGTCACTTTTATTTTTGGCCAAGAATGCGACGGGACGTACAACGCTTTGTGGCTAAGTGTAAGGTGTGTCAACTAGCGAAAGGACATAGCCAGAACACGGGACTGTATACGCCATTGCCTATTCCAGGCAGACCTTGGGATTCAGTGAGTTTAGATTTTGTGTTGGGACTGCCAAAAACATAGAAAGGGTATGATTCGGTAATGGTAGTGGTAGATCGTTTCTAAAAAATGGCACATTTTGTACCTTGTCGGAAAACTAGTGATGCCACTTACATGGCCCACTTGTTTTTTAATGAGATTGTCCAATTACACGGGTTACCAACAACCATCCTATCAGACAGAGACGTAAAGTTCACGGGACATTTTTGGCATACCTTATGGAAAAAGATGAACACCCAATTAAGCTACAGTTCTGCTTACCATCCGCAGACCGATGGGCAAACAGAAGTTGTGAACAAAAGTCTAGGAAATATGTTACGCAACTTAGTCGGAGAAAATTCTAGAATGTGGGACAGAGTGCTGGCGCAAGCAGAGTCTGCTTACAACGATTCGCTGAATCGTAGCACAGGTCTCAGTCCCTTTCAGATTCTTTATGGCATGCACCCTCGTGGAGTGCATGAGCTTCGGGATCTTGGTTTACAGGAATGACAGAGTGCGGATGGAGAAGATTTTGCAAATGCAATGAGGGATTTACATGAACAGGTAAAGGCAAAGTTACAGGACAGCAGGTCAAAGTATAAGGAACATGCAGATTTAAAGAGAAGAGAAGTTCATTTTGAGGTAGGGGATGACGTTTTGGTACACTTACGTAAGGAGCGGTTCCCTAAAGGTACGTACCATAAACTGAAATACAAGAAGATAGGGCCTTGTAAGATCTTGCGGAAGTTTTCAGCGAATGCCTACGAAATACAACTACCACCTGGAGTAGGCATATCACCTACCTTCAATGTGGCAGATTTGTTTCCGTATACAGGCAAACTATTGGAAGAAAGGAAGGATGAACCCGAACAATCCACGCGGAACACCCAGGAAGACAGTGAAAGTTGGAAGAAACAGATGCCTTATGTCCAACCTCCTGAGATCGAAGGCATCCTCGAAACTCAGGTAGTTAGGCGTACTCGGCGGAAAAATTATTTTTAGTACCTGGTTAAGTGGAAGAACCGTCCGATTGAGGACAACTCATGGCTTGACGCCAGGCAGATTGAACGAACAGGGACATCAGTGGAGGAGCTCATGAACCGTAGTCATGATCTTTTCTCACCCTGGGAGCCTGATGCAGGAGCATCCAGCTCACAGTGACAAGTCAGAAAGACTCCAACCAGGTTCACAAGTGGGTAACTGAGTTGTTAAATTCTGCTGGGAATAATTTTTCTTTTTACTTTATTTTGCAAGTCAGCAACAGTTAGATGGCTTTACTTTTCCAGTTAGGATTATTGTAGTTTCATTATTGATTAAAAGGTAGTTTCTGTAATTAGGAAAAATAACCCTTAACTGTCCTACAAGACTTGAAATTTTCAAATGATTATGGTTACGAATAGGAACAGAAGTATGTAACTGTCTTTGTAACAGAAAGAAACAAACTGCAAGCCTTAACTGAAGACAGAGGCTATAAAAGCCAAATATACATGTAAGGAAAAAGTTTAAGATGAGCAGAGAATAAGTTGAGTAAATTTAATAACAGAATTATCAAGCATTCAAAAGAATCAAAGAAGTATTGTCCATCAATATTATTTTCTAAATTATTTATTGATCTCTCATTCATATTAACAGAACTTTACATTATTGTAAACTAAGCATACTATCATGGCTACTGTACAAGTACGAATTGCAGTTTAAATTATTGACAAACAGAGAAGATCTTAAGTAGATTCCAGGTCACCAAACAAGTAATCACGCTTGCATACAAGCGCACAGAAATACAGTTAAGGAGGAGCGGGTACGCACAGCCACTAAAGACAAGCAAACGAATAGAAAGACAAGCAAATGAACTGAATGCCCAACAATGTAACCAAACCACAAGCGAAGGAGTTACAGGTACCAAATATCATACTTTCTTTCATAAAAACGATTTTCATTTATATTGCTCAGAAATAGAAATTTATAGTCAAAACCAAAAGGGCCGAGTTCCCTCATACATTACAAAGACCGATACAGTCACGGCCAGGTCAAAACTCACTCAGAAATCACAACCATACAGTCAAGCATAAAACCCTAGTTAGGGTTTGAACACAGGTTCGAGATAGGGTTATGTTGAAGCCGCGTTCCAATACAGAGAACTCATCTCAGAATGACAACGATGAACATGAACTATATAATAACCAGACAGTAAACTAACAGACAAGTCGTCCTTCGAACAGAGACTTCCAGGCAATAGAATAGTACAAGATACAGGCCTACCCACATTTACGCTACCAAACATTCTTGAACACAAAGACGTGCGCCATCCAGGCCACCTGAGAAGACCTGCAAGAGACAAGCAGGAGTGAGCTTGAATCATAGTAAAGCTTGGAGGGACGAAACCCTCGAAAAACCAACATTACAGAATCAAAAGAATGAAAGAGAAGAAACCCTCACCTGGAGAACGCGTGAGGAGGAGCCACATTTTCAAACCAGAGGACGCCATAGAGAACTGGAGACCAGAGGAGCAGTTTGGGGTTAGACCCAGAATGAGGAACGCGTAAAATTGAATCAAGGAGTGACAATTTACCTGTAGTAGAGACTGAAGGCGTTTTCCCATTGTTCCTGAGCTCACAACCACAGACAAGGCAACGTTACCAGAAAGACAACAAACCCAGGAACCACTACCACAACCAAATTCGGAAATAATGGACCAGAAGACCAACAGCATATGCAAAGACGGAACAGTGAGAGCTAAATGCCAGAATTGAAGGATTAAATTCAAAACCAGTCATTTCATGAACAATCATCGTTACAGTGACCACTACAAGCACGTAGACCTCAACATTTTTTTTATCAAAAACAGAGCAACAGAGCGGAAGAACAACTTACTGAGAGTGAACACGAAATCCAAGCAAGAAAACCCCAGAACCGAACAACATCGTCACCAACAGGCGAACAAATAACCAAATGCGCAGAGAAGGTCTCAACCAACAACCAAAGCCAGCCCAAATACAACAGACAGCCATGAAATTGTAACACAGAGCCAAAGGAACCTGAATACAGCACCCTCACCATTTTTCCATACACAGAGCTCGAAACCCTCGGAGGCCAACAGAACAATAACAGAGAAGAGTCGAGAAGGCGCATAAAGGATAGGTTAGTATAGTCTTCCAAGGCAGATTACTGCTGCATTTACACCCACAATTAATGCAAAACTACCCTAACTATAGAGCACGGGAAAGACTATGGTTCACCGCCACGTAAACATCCAAGTGTAACACATAAAGTGCAAAAGGTCATGCCAAGTGGGCAGGGTCCCATCACTCAACCTCAACTGGTCTTATTGGGATGAGTCCAATTTGGTACTCAGTTCTCGACAGATATCCTCATAGGGATTGCTTGAACCTCTCAAGCCTTATCGGTTTTGTCTGCTCAATGTTGCCTTAGCTCTGTAGGTCAGCTCGACTTCTCTGTTCTTTGCTTCTTGCTTCACTCTCTATTTTGTCTCTCTTTTGTTCTCTGTCTATTTGTGGCTTGAAGCCAATCCATCCCTTGACTGTTCGCGTCCTCTTCCGGCTCTTTAGATCACCTACCTCTGTCGACTGGAATTCCATGCTTTTGTGTCATCGCCACTGTGTAACATTTCACAAAGAGGTGGCCACTTGTCTCCTTACGAACTGGCCACCAACTTTTCCTCGAACGGTCGTTATTATGGTTATTCCGCGAAATGATTCATCCACCAGCTCATCAGTCATGTCGGACCCCAAATTTCATATGCCTCGGCCTATTCTTCCGCCGAATCCAATCCTCTGTCGTTTGGATTCTCCGCTGTTGATCTGGCGCCTCCAGATCCTACAGTCATCACTTTTATTGCATGGGTGAGTTGCTCAACCGTTACCCTGCGATGAGAGTAGTTTTCTCTCTCATCCACTGGACATGCATCATTCAGTGTATGGAATTGCACGGTCCCTTGCCAAACCCGCTTACCGCTTAAAGTGCTTGTGATATCCCGTTGGTTTTGGGCACGAGACCCACCTTCTGACGGTTTGGGTATTTCCGCATGGTTTTCCCTATTTTTCACATGACCAAGTGTCGAGGCTTTTCCTTCTCTGAGGTTTTTATCCTACAATACATGTGCTAATTGTGTATTAGAAACAACCTCTGTTTTCTGATCTGGACTCCCTATTTGCTAGTTTGCACCACTACATAGTCTCCATGGGCCAACAATCAATGCACTTTGGCCGAGGGTCCTCGTTGTTCTGCGCTGGCTACAAACTACCACTGTCCAGAGGTCCTTCCTGATAGCTCATTGTTTATAAGATTTTGAAGTTTGACATAATTTGAAAAGGTCATAGAAACTCTGATAATTTTCAAGGATCCAATTCGGATCATAATTAGTTCTAATCTTAGCAATATTCGTCTTTTTCTTCGAGTTGGTCAAAACAAAAAGATAATTTTGGTTCTCAAGGGTGGGGTTGATGACCTCCTTATAATATCTTAGCTTCCTTTTACACTCTAGCTCCTTATCATCCCATAACATATCCTTAAATTTGGAGGTGATAATATCTTTGACACTTTCTTTGCTTCTCAAGATGATCTCCTCATTTATCCTGTATTGGTTGAGCCAAGATTGCGCATCCTTATGCCACCCACTCTTGAGGTGACGGTGGGGGTTTTGATTAAAGTTATAAGCAATTTTAGGAAGCCTCTTGGATTCCATGTTGTAAAGCTTATTCTTATACATTAGATACTTAAACATAGTATTGCTTTCAATAGGGGAGAGACCAACTTCGATAAGGAAAATAGGATAGA
>APFE031609783.1:0-16843 GCA_000404065.3 Pinus taeda
TCCGTGACACTCTTCTTAACTTCTATGGATGTCTCCTTCGCGCGTTCTAAATCAAACTTGTAGGAGCCTTGCGAAACCACGCGCTGTCACTTGGTTGCTTCCCTTTATCATCTCCCATTTTCAGACCACTCCTGAGCATCATGTTTACATTTGGGTCTTCTTTGTGTAGTTCAGACCTCATCATTTGTAAATTCTGGGTCAGAGGGGGCTAGAGTAGCCCCTTTTCGCTCATCTTGCTATCAGCAAAGGGCAATCTTCCACCTCATGATCAAATTGATTACAGTACCAACATGATATCCTAGTCAGGTTCGTACAATCGTGGGCATTATGCCCTAGCCTTCTACAATTGTAACAAATAATCTAGCTGCGACCCCTTCCTGGTCCCATTCCACCTCGACCTTGACCGTGCCCCTGAAACCCAGCGCACATCATCCCTACATTTGGGTCGAGGACTTGCGTTTCAGCCTACACCCTGTAGGCAAGAGTCTGATCCATCATTAGTTCATAGCTTCGATAGGTGCATTCGTCATGGCCTACCGACCTGCAAAAATTACAAAACAATTGTTGGGACATCTGTATACTTCTGCAACAGATGACAATTATTCGTGGTGTGTTTTCCTCCTATAATGGCAGATTGCACACCATAATGCAGACGTCGTGCTCGATCCTGCCTGAGCCTCTGGTCTTAATGGCATTGGTCCTTCCCTTGTGAAGTAGTTCGTGAACACTGGACAATGATCTTTGTCGTGGCCATGGCCTTTGCATTTTATGCACCATACTTCCTCGCGCGCCTTTGGCCGAGGTGCCCTTTCCTATTTCAAGCTCTCCATTTCCAGACACAGATTTTGTAGCTGCACATGGATTTGTTGGACTCCCAATCCAGGGTCTTGTATAGGGGTCTCATGCAACCTCATTGCCATATCCAACGCTTCGGCCTAGGTGGAAAGTTTTTGCTGCGACAACACCGTCCTTAAGTGTGGCATAAGTGAGGCCACAAACCATGCATGATGTTGTGCATCTGTTAACGTCATATTGGATTCACGGATTGTATCCTTCAGCCTTTGGTCCAAATCCTAGGGGGTCTCACCTAGGAGCATCGCGATCTCCTTAAACCCGATGATTGATTACGTCTTTGATTTTGGCCTGCTAAATTCCCTGTTCAACGTGGTCTGGATCTCTGCAATTCCTGCATTCGAGTGGTCATTAGAATGCTTGATATACCACGTTAATGTGTGATCCTACAGTGCACTCACCAGCATAGCCTTTTTAATATTATCATCCATGACACCCTGTGCTTCCCATACTGCTCTTACCATGAACTAGAATTGGTCCAGATATTCATTCCCTACTCCTATGAATGCTGGTATTTTTATCGCGCTTGCCATACTGAACTGTGGAGGTGGCAGAGGTGGAGTAGGTGGAGATGGAGGTGAGGGGGTTGAAGTAGGTGGCGGTGTGGGTGGAGGTGGTAAACGCAGAATTCGCTGCCTTATCAAACTGACCGGGCTTCTCAGAGAAACATTCGCAAGTTCCTCCTCGCTTTCTCGCGGGGGTGAACTTAAAGGATGTTTTCCAACCCCTCACTACTTCTACTTCTGTAGATCTTTCTGCTTCATGTAGTCCCAAACATTAATTTATCCACATAACTCGCTTTTCACATAATAAAATCTTAATCAAAGTGTTCAAAGATTTAACATACTTACCTCACAGTCCATTGAGAAAACGTCACTCGGCCTCACTGTAGCTGACGGTTGTGTTTACCACGAACTCAATGATAAATCCTTCTATTATTCGGTCGAGCTAGTGGTCCACAACTTGTGCTATCTTATCTTCTAATGATTCTAGTTTGCGCACTAGTTCCAGAGTCCACACTATTGGTTTGTCAAGCCTACACCTTCCCTGGATGTTTGTTAACTTTGCAATCCACTCATACAACTCAGATGGAAAAGATGCAAAGAAAATTTCATGGATTTCAGTGTACAAGTAGTGATCCAACCACTGCTCCTTAGATACTCACAGATTTATGTTTTCCTATGCCATGAACTCATGAATCTTCTTGTACAACCACTTTTCAATTTCTTTCTTTGTTGGGTTCCAGTGGCACGACACCATACATCCTTTATGCAGATCCAGGTCCCGACAACAGAACCACTTGTTGGCTTAGTGGGGCCTGACCCAGGTTCAAAGGTGATTTAGCCAAGCAAATCCTGGTACTACTGGCCCTTTCGGCAACAGTTCGCAGAGCGTGGACTGAGGTATCACTCAAAGTAGTATGGGAGGGTGCTAGAACTAGGTTTCCGCACCCTTGGGATGTCTGATGGCTTTTGGAGGTCCGCAGTCTGACCTGTCGCTACACGCACTTGCGATCCCTTTGCGACCTGTAGTGCAGTTTTCACGCAACCCTACTCAAGGCTCGACCCATATAATACCCAAGTTCGTCGCTCATTAACTTCTTACTTAACTTGTGTGTGTATGATTTATGGTTATTACAGCATATTCAACAATCATATTAATGCGAGTGATACATAAAGGAATACAAACATAAAGAAGATAATGCACAACAATTACACAGAATTAGGAATCAACTTCTCTTTATTAGATTTCTATCTCGATAATAGACTCGACTCTGCCCTGCACACTCAGTTTCAGACTCTACTAGGCCTCTGCGGACTCAGCTACTGAGCCTCTTCTTACTACTACAACCCAAGACACTTTGACTTCTTTTCTAAGCTCGAACCATTCCTTCACTATTCTCTCTATCCCCTTAACTCCCTTTACAACTTAGAGCCTCGCTCTATTTATACAATCCCATGGTCCGCGGACCATTGGTAGGCTGAATTTACACTACTTTACAATACAATGTTTAGGGTGGACAACCCTATGACTCAATTGTACACTTCGCGCTCCATGCTTGCAATTTGCAGAGTTTTACAACATCTTTGACCAAAAATTGGGCTTCGAGCCCCAAAACTTGCTATGGGGGGTTTCCATGCCGAACAAATTGTATGAAGCCTATTGCATCAGGTATTCATGTGGGAGGATTGTACAAGTTAAATGCCAAAAGCACACCACAGCAGGCATTGACATCATCTGCCATGACTACAGTGGACTTATGGCATCAGAGGTTCGGGCATATTAACTTCAATGATCTGCTACTTTTATAGAAACAAAGTATGGTCAAAGGTCTTCCCGTTTTAAAACCTGTTCATATTGATTGTGATGCATGTGCACTAGGAAAGTTGCACAGAGATGAATTTCCTGTGATTGTTGATAGAAGGAGGAGAGATATACTTGAGCTGATACACACAGATTTATGTGGGCCTATGCAGACAAGATCATTAGGTGTTGCATACTAATTTTTACTGTTTATTGATGATTGTAATAGATTTACTTGGGTGTATTTCCTCAGGAAGAAGAGCCACACTTTTGAATAATTCAAGGAGTTCAGAAGTATGGTTGAAAAGCAGACAGGTAAAAGAATTAGGATTCTTCTCTTAGATCAAGGGGGAGAGTACAAGAAAGCTTATGTTCTCAAATACTGCAAAGATAATGGGATACAACAATAGTTTATAGTACCCCACACTCCTCAACAGAACAGGGTTGTAGAGAGGAAGAAAAAAACCCTTGTGCAGTGTACTCGTAGTATGTTAAAAGGTAAGAATATTTCTAATGGTTTTTGGGCTGAAGTGATTAATATTGCAGTATATCTAAAGAATAGGAGTCCATCAAGAAGTTTAGATTTAAAAACTCCTTTTGAAGATTTATTTGGCTATAAGCCAACAGTTAAGCATTTGAGATTTTTTGGCTCTAAAGCCTTTGCTCATGTCCCAAAGGAAGTTAGAAAGAAATTGGATTCAAAGGCCATCAAATGTAATTTTGTTGGGTATTGTAGAAAATTTAAGGCTTACAAACTATTTAATTCCTCCACTCATAATTTTCTTTGCGAGCATAGATGTAGTGTTTCATGAGCAGGTTAATGATGGAAGTGATGAGAGTGCTAATGAAGAATAGCACGTGACATTGTTGGTGGAAGAGGGAAATGATGAATCAGGTGACAACAATTAGCAACAACAACAGCAACAACAGGAAGGGAAAGAAGATGATGTAGCTGTCAAGCCAAGTCTAGAAAATGATGATCAAGCAAGGTTTGAAGCTACCCCACCACTCAGGAGATCAGGTAGGAAGGTTTAGTTGCTAACAATATATAGGGAAAATGCTTTTATAATTGGTATGATGAATGTTTTTGAACCCTCTAGTTATAAAGAAGCCAACCAATATAGTGAATGGAGGGATACTATGGAAGAGGAATATGAATAAATCCTCAAAAAAAAAAACTTGGGATTTAGTTAAACTACCTAAAGGAAAACAACCCATAGGATGCAAATGGCTGTATAAGCGTAAATTTAAAGAAGATGGGAGCATATATAAGTATAAAGCTAGGCTGGTTGCAAAGGGGTATTCGTAGGAAGAAGGCATAGATTATGATGAAACATTTTCCCCTGTAGCTAAATTAAACACAATCAAATTGATAATTGCTTTAGCTACCAAATATCATTTGATGACTCACCAACTAGATGTTAAATCTGCATTTTTGAATGGGGACTTAAAACAAGAAGTCTACTTAGTGAAACCTGAGGGGTTTGTCAAATAGGGTGAATAACATTTAGTTTGCAGGTTGAAGAAAGTGCTCTATGGACTAAAACGGGCACCTAGGTCATGGTATCACAAAATTGATTCATTTTTCTTGTAGCATGGTTATAAAAGAAGAAAAAATGACCCTAATATTTATACTGAGTTTGATGAAGAGGGAAGGATTGTTTTGATTTATTTATATGTGGATGATCTAATCATTACAGGGAATGTTGATAATATCATTAAAGAAATCAAGGAGAAGATGTCACAAGTCTTTGAGATGAAAGACCTTGGAGAGATAAATCATTGTTTGGGTTTAGAGGCTTGGAGGGATTCTGCACAAACTTTTCTGTCACAGAGTAAGTATGTCAGGAGCTTACTGGAAAAGTTCATAATGAATCAGTGCAAAGCTGCAACAGTACCTTTACAACAAAATTTAAAACTTCAGAATGATGATGGATCTAAGGAGGCAGATGCGACTTTGTATAGACAGTTGGTTGGGAGTCTGATCTGCTTGACTACAACTAGGCCAAATTTGGGTTATCCAGTCAGTGCATTGAGACAATTTATGTCAAAGCCCCTTGAGAGCCATTAGGTTGCAGCAAGAGGTGTTTTTAGCTATCTCCAAGGAAGCTTAGATTTTGGTCTTGTTTATACTGATTTGTGTGATTTTAGATTGACAGTTTTTTCATACTCCGATTGGGATGGAAATGTAGATGATAGACGATCCATAATAGGCTATGCATTTAGCATTGGATCCAGGGTCATTACATGGAGTAGCAAAAAGAAGAACACAATATCCTTGTCTCCTGTGGAAGCTGAATATCAAGCTATGTGTGCAACAACATGTGAAGCCGTTTGGTTGAGGAGACTTCTCCTTGATGCTGGAGAAGAGCAGAAGGTTGCAACAATGATAAAATGCGACAACTAGAGCTCAATCAAACTTGCAAATAATCCAGTATTTCATAAGAACATAAAGCATATTGATACACAATTTCATTTTGTTAGGGAGAAAGTTCAGTCAAAAGAAATCCATATTGAGTATTGTAATAGTTGTGACAATGTTGTTGATATTTTTACCAAACCTCTTGTTAGAATCAAATTTGAGTTGTTTAGGCAAGTGTTAGGGATATGTGTGAATCCATTTCTCCATTAAGGGGGAGTGCTAAGATTAATGAAGAAATGTCTTAATGGAGTGACGGTTCAAACCGAACTTTAGATTAGGAGTTTGTTCCTGTTTTCTAGGGTGTTGTTTCAACTTCCCTAAATGAGTGTTTCATGTATATATTTCTCATGTAATGAATTGTAAGGCAGAGAGTGTTTTGTAGAGGCAGTCTTACAGGTGGTGTTCCACACCTGTGAGCTACTCATGTCTTATTTAATAAATTTGATTATGCTCTTTTTGACAAAAAAATATGATATATTTTACTAACATGCGAATTGTCTGAGATGCCTTAAAATAATGCACCCCCCACTCTCCTGGGGAATGATCAAAATAGGCTAGTTGTGATGGTGATTAATTTCCCATATTGGGTACAAAACCTTAGATTTTCTAGTTTCAACTCCAATTGCACATAATTTTTATTGAAAACTACCCTTTAGTATTTTTTTAAAATGAAATGCATACCATGGTCACAAAAATGCGCCCTAAAGCTATGTTAGGGATCCAAATCAAATTATGTTAGAGATTCAAATCAAATTTTGTATGTTAATATGAGTTCTTTATTCATTCACAAGTCATTAAATTCATCTTCTACCATAACTCCATGCTTGAAAACGACATTGTCTTCATTTCTATATGTCAAAGCTATGTAACATTATAAATACACACAAAAAGAAAAATACTTCTAATTATTCCCTACCCATATTTTTATCTTACATGTATACTCTTACAAAATGATAATGTAATATCCATTGTGGATGACAATCCTTCTATACTCCTTGATCATGTAATATCCATTGTGGATGACAATCCTTCTGTACTCCTTGATCATGTAATATCCATTGTGGATGAAAATCCTTCCATACTCCTTGGCCTTGATTTTCAAAATGCTATACGATATTATAAAATATACCATTTAAAAAATATCCAACGAAAATAAATCTAAACACTAATGCGTTGTCCATCAAGGTGACAATTTCCCCCAAATAACCATTCCTCACTATAATTTGGTCATTTTTTCCCAAATAAATCTAACTGTGGGAGTGTTTGAATCAAATTTTTTTTTTTTTTTATTTAATATATGGTGGAAATCACAATTAAAACCCTTAAGGCACCCAAAATCTTGAAGCTTGATAGCTGTAACCCAAATTAAAAAAAAAATAAAATTATGTCACTTTTTGTTAGAATCGTGCCATAATTTCCATGGTTTTCCAGGAAAAAATGTTGTCTCTTTAAACTACGCAAAACATTAATTATAAAAATTCAAAATACATTGTGAAAGGTTGTGTAAATAGATCCTTCCTATGTCAAATTGGTACATATATATACTACACAAATGACGTTTTTCTTATAACTTCATTGTTACATGGCTAAACACCCATGGGGGAATTTGAATATGAAAAATCACAATTTCCATATGTCGTAGTGTAAAGAGACTGTGTTTTTGCCCTAAAATTATGGAAATTATGGCAAGATTTTGATAAAATCCGAGAGGGATTTTTGTAAATCTAGGATACAACTATTAAAATTCATGATTTTGGGTGCCACAGAGGTTTTTGATGGTGTCGAATCCATTTCCACCATAAAAAACATGATTCAAACACTGTTACTGCAAGATTTTTTGAAATTTTTTTGCCTGAATTCTGATGATTTTTGACCATCTGAGAAATTCCTCCGCTTCAATATCCTTCTTATTTACATATTACTTGCTAACAAAGTGATCACCAATTTAGATTCCTCGAAGAATATATAAATTTGATTGTTATTATCCCTGCCGTAGGGCAGGTATAACACATTCGAAAATGCATTGAATTTGAAATACTCGCTATTTGACCAAAACATTTGATGCAAATTGGTAAGGTTAACTTTATAAAAACAAATAATTTATTTTATTAATTATATTAATTCCTATTTTTTTGAATGATGATTGGCTCAGTTGCATCTGTTCTTATTATTTAATTATGATTGAGGTACAACCATCATACAATCACCTCACGCAGTGAGTGCTCAATGAATTAAATTCATGCATGCCTCTTACTTTGAAAGTCCACAACACTGGTGATCGTACATGAATTAAAGATAAATCTCAAGTTTCCAATCACGTACCTTCTCCTCGTCTCCATTATGATTCTGCTAGTTTCCATTATGGCCTCGACCATAAGGTTCTGCTTGTCGCTGGTAAAGTACAGTTCCAAAAAGTACTCTATGAACATACGATCAGAAACATTGAGATCAAATTTTTCAGAGATTAAAAAAAAATGACACAAAGGTAAACATTATATAATATTTAATCTACAAAATGATAAATGAAAAGACAATATGCTAATTATTATTCACTTAATGCTTAATAATTACTTTTACCTACTTTGAAGTTTAATTAAGATGTTACTTTACCTTAATTAATTTGGATTATATTTTTACATATCTTTTTTGGAAGCTAACAAGAGGAATTTTTCTTTAATATTTTTTCCACTTAAATTTGGTCGAAACATTATGAATTTTTTTTTACTACCAACTATATATATAATTAATAATATAATGATATGTATATGTATATGTATATGTATATGTAAGAATGTATTATATGTATATGGGATAATGTATATGTATAGTATATGTATATTATACATACATATATATTATATATCATAAGTTTCTTAGAAACTTTGTAGTAGAATTTGACAAGCGAATACATATCTTTTTCTTATATTTCATAGAAACTTTGTAGAAAGCATTTTGACCTTCACAATTTGTTACATATCTTTTTCTTAAATTTTGTAGAAACTTTGTAGAAAGTATTTTGACCTTCACAATTTGTTTCACGAGAATTTAATAAGTGGATAATTTGTTTTTTAATTATTTTAGTCATATTGTTCTATGAATTTTATTTTCTATTTTAGGGATAGATACAAAAATGGCATTAAAGTATCTCTTAAATACTATGATGGCATAAATTTTGGTTAGGATTTCCAATTTGAATTTTTAATGGCCTCTTTTCTATTTTCCTAGTCTCTTTCCTATTTAATAAGAAATTTAGTGGATTTTTTTATTACAGAATTTTAGCTTTGTTAATGATAAAAAAATATGTGAATATACACTATATTTAACAAATCAATTTCAACTTAATTAGCTTAAGTGAACTATACCTCGTAATTGGGATTCATTGCAAGCTGAATGAAACCTTCACACATTTGTCACACGTTATTTGAAGTGAACTATACAGAGTGTTAAATTTCCATAAGGGAAATGAGTATCATATTAATCAAATATAATATTACATATATACATGAGTATTGTTTCAAGATAGGAAAACTATCTTGGACACACAATCTGTTGGTTGAGAGAATAACTCAACCACACACAAATCTAGGAATCAAAATAGGAACATGCTCCTCTAGATCGAAAGAATCACAAATGAGACAAGTAGTAATTACATATTCCAACAAACCCCCTTAATGAGTACTTGTCTCGATATCAATCTACAAAGTCTAGTTGTGGTCAAACATAACAAAAGAATATGTTGATGTCCATATAAAGGAGCAACCATCCACCAGGGTGCATGGGTGCTATCCTCTGTAACCTCTAGTGTACTAGGATGCCCTTTGCATACATGGTTATGTCAACCATTATAACTGCGTAAATGTACCCATAACTACAAATCCTCCTCCAATATCATCATGGGTTTTATCGGATTACCCATAACCATGCTCTGTGTTTTATCGGATCACCCTCAACCATGCCTTGTGCTTAGATGGAGATACGCTAAGATTTGTGAGAAAATAATTTTTTCCTATGAGTAAGGTATGTCACTCCCGACCACCTAGACTCCAAAACTGTAATCATTGAGGTTCCTATGTTGCCACTTGGGCACTGTAGCCATGAAGGCTCTGCAACCACTAGGGCTCACCAAAGACCCGAATCAACCAGGTCGAGGGTTTTCTCGGCTAACAATAAACCATGCCAATAGGAATCTTTGTCCCACTTCACTCTTACATGTGGTTTTTGGCTTACCACAAACTGACACTACAAATGCAAAGTGGTTTTTAGATTACCACGAAATGTATGGGGGTACACATGCCTTACAAGGCTTACAACACAAATCCAACTCTTGGAGTTACCAGGTACATACTTTACAACGACCACTACAAAACATCCTAGACTTGCTTATCAATGTATGTCACATATACTATGAATCTGCTTTATTTCGACATACAATATTTTACCTTGTTTGTCTATCTATTTTTGCTTCACCCAACTAATATCTATTGCCACAATCAACTTCTTCTAAAATCATATCCAAACTTGGTGTCTTCATCTTGAATCTTTCCAACTTCAATTCGTCATTGCTAGAGTGATAAATTCTAACAAATAGCATTTACAGGTTAAATTGATCAAGCTCAACATGTTTCAGTTACCAAACCCAAAAATAATTCAGGAAAAAATTCATTTTACCAATTACATACTAATTCTTGGCATAGTGGAAGTGGAAACGGTGAGGCAACGCTCACACAGAGATGATGCCCACACTCACTCTTCAATGGATCAATCTTCAGTGCATCCAAACATAGCGTGTATTGTTCCTTGCACCCAAGAATTCAAAATTGAGCTCCTTGTACCCTGGAACATGTCCCCATGATGGGTGCGCCTACTGCAAACAACGCATCGACTTCAAGAATCGCTAAATTCTCTTAATGAAAGGGAAGCGAAATGGCTCGCCCCACTAAGGCTTTGCAGACCCCAAAGCACTTTATCTTTCATTGCATGATACAAAACCAACAACACCTTCTCACAAGATTCCTCCAGCAGTATGCCAAGTTCGGCCTCCTTATGTGCACTACTCGAATGGCATAAAAACCTATGTTTCTTATGTGCACAATTCTTTCCACTGATAATATTCTCCGCAAATTTTTTGATGGCGTCGAGTGTATTGTCAATATCCTATTTTAGAAAAGGATTTGGCGTATGCTCTAAATCCCTGAGCCAATAATGATTGACCATGTGTTCCTCGTTCGGATTAGCAATGGTGTCGACCTCGATCTCCTCCATCACCTTGAACGAGCATTGAAATTTGGGCTCCATTTCCTCCACAAATTCTTTAGTAAATCTGATCCGACTAATGTTCACATACAGTGTGAACTCCTTGTGTTGATTAATCCATTCCAGGTCACATGATCCGTTTCGAACCCTTTTTTCTTCTTCTTACTTTCTACTGAATCTGCACCAGAGAACTCCGCCAAAATTTTTCGGGCTATATCACTGGCCCAAGTTCTAGACTTAGCACGACATCTTTGTAGGCTGGTAATTGACATAAATTATAATTATGCTTGTCGCAGTGGGAATTCTAATAGAGAACATGTGAAAACAATAAGTCGAGCTGCCACCAGGCCACTCTACATAGGTTGCTCCCACTGAGTGCAGGCCGCTGCACCATTACACCCGCTCGGTCTCCAGCCCGACCTCCCCTGGCAGTTAGCAGTGCCATGAGCAGTGCCACAATAAACTTCCGATGCTGCTCCGAACCTCAGCTCGCTCGCTCCTTCCATGATGCTGCTTCGCAGGTCCGAGAAACCAACTCCACCTTCGAACTAACACTGCTGCCCTCACGCAGATCCACTATAGGCAGACCACGCCCATCATTCGATCTATACAGATCCGTTGCTCTGATACATGCATTCACTATCAGATCGTTGAGTTACACTCTGCTTCAATGCACCACACTACCTTCCTCTTCTCAAGTCGCACCACCACTCGTTCAAGTTCAACTTCTACTTATATGGACAAAAAAAAATTAACACATTATACTATCTTAAAACAAATATTGATACTCGCTATTTCCCTTAGCCCAGGATGGGCCAAGCCGAGGGGGGCCAGGCTCTCAGGGGCTCTAATACCATGTTAAATTTCCATAAGGGAAATCAATATCACATTAATCAAATATGATATTACATATATACATGAGTATTGTCTCAAGATAGGAAAACTATCTTGGACATACAATCTGATGGTTGAGAGAATATCTCAACCACACACAAATCTAGGAAACAAAATAGGAACATACTCCTCTAGATAGAAAGAATCACAACTGAGACAAGTAGGAATTACATATTCCAACACATAGGAATCAAGATTCATGATGAAACCTTCACACGTTTGTGGCACATTATTTATTACAATAAATAAGAGTAGTACTTGCAGACTGCCCAGTGAGTTATGACAAAAGAGTGTGAATGAGTTATGACAAGTGAGTGCGATTTAATACTATCACTATTTCGTCGAAATGAGAATTGAATTCACCAAATTCGATTAGTGTAGAATTCCATTTGAATGCTCATCAAAACAAACACCAATAAATATTATTATGTTTTATTTCTAAATAATATTTATGTCATGGTTTGAGTCGTTTGATTTTAAATTTAATATATATATATATATGTTTCTATGGTATTATCTTTCATTTTTACAAATTTTAAAATAAGAATTAATTTAAATTTAATGTCAATATGGAATTTTAACATTTGTAGATGAAATAATATTTTAAATGGCAATTTAAGTAATACAAGCTGTGATTTCAAAGATTCTTTATTTATCAAATTTTAATGAATAGAAAACTATGTAGTTATCTTAGATCAAAAGTCCTCTTTTTATAGAATCGCTTTATGTTTTTATAGAAAATAGGTTGTTAGCAACAAGAATTTTTTCCTTAATAATATAAATTAATTTAAATTAGACCATTATTAAACAGTTTTATTAAATTAAATAATTAAATAGATATGTTGTATGCTGAATATTTATGTATTTTTTCAAATATTTTTGAGAATATTAGTACATTTTAATTAAGAAACAATTATAGCAAACACAATGTTTTATGTATTTAAATGATAGATATTTCACTGCATGGTTTTAAGTTATTGCTAAGTGGTATATGAGTAGAAGACAAACAAAAATTTGGTTGAAAGACAACTCCTTGTCCACGAGCATGGTAACATTCTCATTCATTATTATTTAAAACGATTCGAGTTTCCATTACCATGGATTTCTTTTCGACCAATACAATATAAGTGTGTATTTCATTGTTAAACATGAGCCAAAAGATACATTTTACAAAACATAGTAGCTAGATAAATGGACGACAATGCCCTTCAATTCTCCCCTACAATAATTTAGTAAGAAACTGTTGAGATTTTCTGTTTATTAAATTTGGCAAAAATCTCATGTAGGTGACAACAATAGGATTTGTTGCTAAATTAGCTCCATTTTTCTTGAGGAGGAGTTATTGCATCCTATATTTATTGTGAGAGAATTTATGATTCAGTTTTATACTCCCAGCTATAAAAATGTAAGCCCGTAGAGGGAGTGAGTTGAGAGAGTGTGTGAGGAACTAAATTGTTGTAATCTCCTGTTGAATAATAAGATTTCCGATGCCTCTGTTTGGTGGATGTAGCCCAGATTGGTTGGGTGAACCACGTTAAATCTTTGTGTTATTTTATGATTTTGTATGTGTTGTGTATGCTTATTGAATTTCCGCTGTGCGTTGTCTGCTCCAAAAATTGGTATTAGAGCATGTTGTGGAGCTGGTACGTGTGACAGAGAAGTCAAGTCTGTTGCGGAAGGAGGAATATTTTGGAGCTGTGCCATTGGCGCGGTTTCGTCGCGAACAGTCACGCCAAGTTTGAGCCGAAAGAAGGGTTGGCACGGTTTATTCAGGAACAGTCGCACCAATTGGCGCGGTCTTGAGCATTATAATCGCGCTAGCGTGCCGGAAATCGCTATTGGCGCAGAAACGCAAGGATTAATCACGCCAATTTCGTGCCTTGCGTCAATTTTGTTTGTGGCGCGTATCTCCCGCTGTCGAGGAGTGCCAAGCCTCTTTCTCTTTGGAAAATTTGCAATTTGTTGTTTAAATTGTAATATGTCATGACATGGTATGGCAGAGGCATTGTATTATAAGGTAAAGGCATTATAGTATAAGGCAAAGGCATTTTTAAATAAAAACTTCAATTATTAAAAAGTTGGAATTGGAGATTTTTTGTGTTACAACATGGCAAAAACTCAAAGTGCTCGTTTTGAGATCGAGAAGTTCAATGGAAAAAACAACTTCGAGATCTGGAAAGTGAAGATGTATGATCTACTTGTGCGACAAGGCGTGGCGAAGGCTTTGTTGGGAAAATCCAAACAGCCTTACACCATGACAGATGATGAATGGAGCGAATTGGATGAAAGAGCATTGAGCGACATTCGACTATGTTTGGCGGATGATGTTTTGTTTAACATCGTGTCAGAGAAAACTGCTGTTGGTTTGTGGACAAAGCTTGAGAAGCTATACATGACAAAATCCTTAACCAATAGGATTCTTCTGAAGCGATAGTTGTACAATTTGCGCATGAAGGAAGGTACATCTATTACTGATCATTTGAATACCTTTAATACTCTCCTAGTGCAGTTAGAAAGTATAGAAGTAAAATTTGAATCAGAAGATAAAGCTATAACTTTATTATGCTCGTTGCCCGAGTCATGGGATCATTTTGTTACTTCTATAAGTCTTAGTTCATCAGAAACCCTTGAATTTGATGATGTTGTTGGAGCTTTGTTGTCTGAAGAAACAAGGAAGAGGTCAAATTCAGAAACCTATACATCAGAAGCAATGATGGTCAGAGGTCATTCTAAAGAAAGACGCTTCAGTAAACACAGCGACTCGCGTTCAAAATCGAAAGGGAAGAAGAGTAAGGTAAAGTGCTGGTTTTGTGGCAAATCGGGACATTTGAAGAAGGACTGTTGGAAGAGACAACAAACATCCAAAGAAGACTTTTCAACAGAGAAGAAAGAAGCAAACACGACAGATACAGGTTCGACATCCATTTCAGGTATGAGTGATGAAGTGTTATCAGTTAATTTGTCTAATCATGATCAACATTGGCTGTTAGATTCTGGTGCATCAAATCACATGTGAATTCATAGAGAATGGTTTAAAACTTATAAATCAATCAATGATGGAGTAGTTTACATGGGAAATGGTGTCACATGTAACATTGTGGGAATTGGAAGCATCCAGCTTAAAATGTTTGATGGGACAAATAAAATTCTAACTGATGTAAGACATGTACCTGAATAAAGAAAAAATATAAAACTTTTATTCAAGGTGGAGTAATGAAAGTTTATAAAGGAATTTTACTAGTAATGAAAGCAAAGAAAGTTGGAAATCTTTTTCAGTTAGAAGGAAGAACAAAGTCAGATCATGCTTCTACAATATCTGAAAACGACAGTAATTCTATTCGTTTATGGCATCAAAGGTTGGTCCATATCAGCGAAAGAGGTTTAAAGATTTTATCTGATTGTAAGTTACTTCCTAATTTAAAGTCTGTTAAGTTAGATTTCTACAAACATTGTCTATTTGGGAAACAAGGTAAGCAGAAGTTTAAAATTGGAAAACATACTAGTAAGGGAATCCTTGATTATATCCATTCTAATGTTTGGGGTCCATCTCCTACAACCTCATATGGAGGATCGTCATATTTTGTATCTTTTATTGATGATTTTTCTAGAAAGGTGTGGGTCTACATGTTAAAGAAGAAGTTTGATGTATTCATAGTTTTCAAACAATTTAGAGCATTAGTTGAAAACATCATTGGAAGAACCATTAAATGTTTAAGAACTGACAATGGTGGTGAGTTTACTTCAAAGGAATTTGATAATTATTGCAAGGACGCTGGGGTCGAAAGACATAAAACCACTGTATATACTCCTCATCAAAATGGAGTTGCTGAACGCATGAACATGACTCTTTTAGAGAGAGCAAGAAGTATGCTTAGTAACGCTAATTTGCAGAAGGAATTGTGGACAAAAGCGGTTTCTATAGCTTGCTATTTGATAAATTTATCACCATCAACTGCAATAGGATGCAAAATTCCTCAATAAGTATGGAAAGGTCATCCTTGTGATTATTATAAACTAAAAGTTTTTGGTTGTGATGCATATGCTCTAGTTCCGAAACATCAACGTTCTAAATTAGATCCTAAATCAAAAAGATATATCTTTGATGGATATGGTGATGGGACTAAGGGATATGGATTGTGGGATCCTACTATTCACAAAATCATCATTAACAGAGATGTTAAATTTAATGAATCTTCACTTGAAAATCCAGATGTAGATGATAAATTGAAACAGGACAATGTATCTAAGCTTCAACACATTCAGTTTGAAACCAGTTCAAATACTGATGACAGTCAAGATGAACAAGTTTCAGATGCAGATCATGAACAAGTTTTAGATGTAGATCATGAACATGTTTTAGATGCAGATCATGAAGAAGTTCCTACAGATAATAATTAGCAAATTTTGGAAGTACCAGAAACATCTTTAAGGAGGTCCACAAGAATTAAACGTCCTCCTAAAAGTTATGATGATTATGTTACTTCAGTTGCTTTAACCGCTAATGATGATGAACCTTTATGCTATTAGGAAGCTGTAGAAGGTTCTAAAAGTGAAAAGTGGAAAGAAGCTATGAAGGACGAGATGATGGCATTAGTCAAGAATGGCACATGGGATCTGGTAGAACTTCCTAAAGATAGAAAAAATGTGGGATGTAAATGGGTTTACAAATTGAAAAGGGGTGTTGATGATACAGAGAACAGGTACAAAGCAAGGCTGGTCGCAAAAGGTTTTTCTCAGAAAGCAGGCATTGATTTTCATGAGATATTTTCACTAGTTGTAAAAATTGTCTCAATTCGAATTGTATTAGCATTAGTTGCTTTACTTGATTTAGAATTACAGCAACTAGATGTTAAAACAACATTTTTACATGGATATTTAGATGAGGATATTTACATGGAACAACCAGAAGGGTTTGTTCAAAATCGCAACAAGAAATTTGTCTGCAGGCTGAAGAAATCATTGTATGGTCTGAAGCAGTTGCCTCGATAATGGTACAAGAAATTTGATTCTTTCATGATGAGTCAAAATTATATAAGAAGAGAATATGATCATTGTGTTTACTTTAAGAAATTAAGTAATGGCATGTTCATTATCTTAGTGTTGTATGTTGACGATATG
>APFE031609785.1:0-42785 GCA_000404065.3 Pinus taeda
ATGGAATTTGAAATGACAGGTCCCAGTTTGGACCTCTGAGCACCGGGGTTGTTGAGACAAGCTTTTTCAAATCCTCAAAAGCACGGTCACATTTATCTGTTTAAACAAAGTCAACATTCCCTGTTAGTGTGTATAGAAGTGCAACTATTTGAGAAAAATGTTCTATAAATATTCTATAATAACCAGAAAATCTAAGAAAACTGCGTACCTCTGTTTGTGTGGTAGGAGTAGGTATTAACAAAATTATTTGAATTTTCCCTGGATCTACCTGTATTCTAGCTGTTGAGATATAACGACCTAGGATGAGTCCCTCAGTGATCATCATATAACATTTTTCATGGCTCAGGCAGAGCCTAGTAGCGATACATTGTTGCAGCACCTTTTCCAATGTGTTTAGTGCTAGGTCGAAATCATCTCCATGTGGTGTGAAATCATCCATATATACTTCGAGCCCCTCATTTATTAAATCTGAAAAGATGATGAGGATAGCCCTTTGAAATGTGGCAGGGGCATTGCATAGGCCAAAGGGTAAAACTCTGTAGGCAAATGTTCCCTTAGGAAAAGTAAAAGTAGTTTTATCTTGGTCTTCAGGGGCAATTTGAATTTGATTGTATCCACTGAAGCCATCCAAGAAAGAAAAGAATTTCTTTCCTGCTAATGGATCTAATACCTGGTCAATGAATGGAAGGGGAAAGTGGTCTTTCTGGGTTTCTTTATTTAATTCTCTGTAATCTATACAAATCCTCCACTTTCCATTCTTCTTTGGAACCACTACAAGTGGAGAGACCCATTTGCTATCAGAGATAGGATAAATAAAGTTTACATATAAAAGTTTTTGTAGTTCAGCTTTCACAATGTCTTTTAAATGAGGGTTAAGTCTTCTTTGGGGTTGGCGAACGGGTCTTGCATCCTTTTTTGTATAAATGTGGTGTGTACATAGCTAAGGATTGATTCCATTCATGTCTAGATAATCCCATGCAAATGCTTCCTTGTATTTTCCCAATAGTTGGATCAACTTCTCTTCTCGTTCAAGAGTCAGGTTATTATTGATGCTTAAAGTTTTTCATGGCTCAATCTCTACAGTTTTGGTATTTGAAACAGAGGTAGTAGGTATTGTTTGATCATGAGTGTCTTTGAGAGGATCTTCTTCTAATTCATTATCAAATGCTACTTCTATCATGTGACATTGTATGTGGGGTCGGGATTCAGTTTGGTTAATAAATTTGTTGATAACATCATCCTCTATTTGATATTTGAAATCAAGGGCATCTTCTATAGTCAATGGGGATCTAATGTTTTCGGTAAGGTATGATACATGATGTTTGTTGGTAGCCAATGTAAGCATCAACGGTTGCAAGCCAAGGTCTGCCTAGAATTAATGTATGTCCATCAAGTTGGTTTTTTGGGTTTATTATCAGAAATTTGGCAGGATATTCCCAGGAATCAACAGATACCATGACATCATCTAGTGTGCCTTCTGGCCTAACCATTGATTGGTCAGCTAGTTCTAATAAAGTGGAAGTCAGTTCTACTAATGTAATGCACAATTTTTGACAAGTGGTGGTTGTTAAGATGTTAATTGTAGCCCCTAAATCAACTAAGGAATTTGAAAAGTTTTGTCCATTGATTTGTACTGTCACTATTGGGTTTCCTGGGTCTTCATATTTGACGGGTGCTTCTGTACCTGATAATAGGTCAGATAAGGTGCCAACTACTTGGACTGTTGAGTTATTTGTTATTCTTCTCCTTGGTTTTTTTATACATAGCTCTTTGATGGTCATTGCATATATTGGGATATCTTGGATGGCTTGGAGGAATGGGATTTTTATGTACAGGTTCTGAAGTTCTCCTAGAATATCAAAGTCAGGATGTTTTATAGGGCGTGGTATAATTAATCATTCTGGGAATGGGGGAGAAGATGTGGTTGCTTGGTTATGAGTCTGTTTTCTGAACACATCTTCTTCTTGTAATGGTTTTTCTGCGGGTAACTGCTTTTCAACTTGAACATCTTTGTCTCCCTCAGTCTCTATAACGCATCCAGATCTCAATTGAAGGTCATTGCACTCCCTTAGATCGGTTTCTAGCTCAGTTGTTTCAATTATTTGAACAGATTGGAGTGGTTTGTTATTCGGGTTTGGGTTGGGTTGGGTTGGGAGTTGCGGTCTTAAATTAGATTGGGGATTTTGTTGTAGTGTTGGCAGTGTAGGTTGAGGGAGTGGAATGGTTCCTATTGGCTGATTCATTGGTCTTTGCCAGTTTGTCTGCCAGGCTTGACTCTGTGAAGTGGGAGGGGACCATTATGCTGGATACGCATTGTTTTGCCAATACGGTGGGGCATAGGGAAAATTTGGCCAATTAGATTAGCTTGCTTGATTCGTCCATGACGATAATGAAGGAAATGGTTGTTGTGACCATTTGAGAAGGGAGGTTGATTTTGCCACATTGTATTATATTGTTGAGCATGATATTGTGGAGGCTAGAAAGAAGAAGTTGGATCGGGGAACATAATTGATTATCACGGCTGCCATTGACGGCATTGATGAAGTAGTTACACCAGTTCTAGTTCTTCTTCTACTTATTTGTATACTGCTTTCAAACTAGGAAGTGAGGGATAGCTTTCTGTAGAGTTGTCTTTTGTACAAATGGCGCAAACTTGAACCACATCTAATGGGCACTCTTTGTGGTTGTGCTTATTTCTACATCTGGGATAGAATATTGCCACATTTTGTTCTGCCTCTGCTTGTTTCTATTTGGCTTGCATAATATTGAGTTGCGTTGTCAGAGTTCCCAATATATTAGTTTTGAAATTTTCTAATAAATTTCCAATTTCCGTGCGAGTTACTCCTTCTCCAGAGATCTTGTTGTCCCTTGTAAACCTATCATGTTCCGCTGGTTTTAGCCTTATGGTTCCTCGTGAGCTCCTGATACATAAATCACTGATGTTAGCAAAATATTCTTGAGTCAAGTTGGTGATGTACAAAGTATGATTGACTACCTTTACTATATTCTTTTCTACTCCTGATACTCTTGCTACTACCAATTCTGCCTGCTTAATCTATGCATCCCAAAATGTGAATAATATGTCTTTGTGTGTTTCTTCAATCTCTGGCATATTAGTGCTTCATCCTTCTTCAGATTCTTACCATTCAATATAGTAAGAGATCTTAGTATTTAAGTCATTAAACTTAGTTCTTTGATCAATTGCCTTATCTGTTAATTGATCACTGGTATTCAAATAAGGGGTGATATTGGACATCTTCTAGAAGAATATATTTTTTTGTTTTGACAGAATGGAGTTTAGCTCCAATGCCTCTTTGATGAAATCATCAATAGTGGGGACATCTTTATATTTCACCATAGTCTCTAGTAGCTCTTGGATTTGCATATTCTTTTCTGAGATATCTGCTTTGTGGCTTATCCTAAGTACTTCCATACTTTGCTGCAATTGGACTATCTGTTCTGTGGCTTGCTTGTTCACATTTGTTTTCTCTATTTCCAGCTATTGTTCAAGTTGTGCTATCTTTTCTTCTCTTTCTCTTAACAAAACAAATACTCTAGTGGCCTTATCAATGGTGGTAGTAGCATATGCCCCTGCAAATTGTGATAGCCTAGTTGAATTTTCAGTTGCATTTGAAGGAATATCCTTCCATACTATATCCATTAGTTTTCATTCCCTGGTGGGATTTCAGGTGTTTCCACTCTCCTTCTCATCCTATGTCTTCTTACTACAGCCTTATGTAGTAGGCTATAGAATACATCTAAAGGAGGTATTTCTGTAACCTTTAGGATAATCTCAGATATCGGAAATGTAGGTATGATTTCAACATTCTGTGAATTTTTCCCTTGTTCGTTCATTGGATCAGACTCTGAAAATTTCTGATTTTGGTGTGGAGTATGATATCTTGTAGTTTCTTAGAAATCTTTTTCTTTGGAAATATCTTGGAGTTTTTTTATTAAACTGGTCTCATTCCTACTCCATATCACTACTTTTTCCTTTGGGACCAGTATCCTGAGTTAGGTCACTTTTGACCTGTTTCTTGGTTGATTTACTGCTAGATTCTATTGCAGCCTCTATTTCCTGTGTCTTCCCTATATTCTGGGATGCATTCACCTGAGATTCTATTCGATAATTTGGTTCCTCATCGTTAATGGTCACACTGGGCATAGCTTTGTTATTAGTTCTTAACAAATCCAAAGGGATTGTTTTAAGCCTCTGATTTATAAATTCTTGAAACCTGTCGAAGTATTTAGGATTCAAATTCACCTTTTCCCAATTGAATTCTTGTTCAAATGACTCAGTTGATTGTAATAAATCTTCAAATTCATGAACTTCATGGATAAAGGGTTTGACCTTTAATGACATAGTAAAACGTGTGCTACTTTCTCTAGGTCAAATTGCCTCTTTGGTAGAGTAGCCAGCGTGAGCCTCTCTATGTTCTATAATTATTTTTTTTCATGGTTGAAGTTCGCCAATGAGAAAACACCACACTGGATGGGAAAGGGTGGCCATAGTGATTTTTTCATATCTTTCAAAGTCTTGGTTAAGCCTTTTGCAATAGTTTTGTGAGCTATTTCTCTGGCTAACAGCTTGTCGGGAACGTACAAAGGAAGTAAATGTGGTTTTATTGTACTGTCAGAAACTCTGATATATGTCTGTGAACCATTGCTCAGCAAAGTGCTTGCCTACTACAAGAAGATATTAGAAAATCGTGGAGCCTTTTTATCAAAAATCATTTGATGGAATGGTAGCATAACACCATTGCATATCTTGTAAAAATGGGGTATAAAATGGGATTACCACATTTGTTTGTGACTAAGATGGATGGGGTATGGGTCTTCCAAGGTCCATTTCCGACAAATAATTGGAAACTTAGTACAGAAATATATAGAGTCCATGATATAAGCACTCATAAAAAATTGAGGAAATATTACTATGGAGGTGGATCTCTTTTGACGATATTCAGAAATAGCGGTACCTAAGTTGTCGAATATGATAGTAGCCAAATTCATTATATGATAATTGATACATGCATTAATTAAAGGGAACCATTCTATAGAGAACTTGGTATTATTAGGCATTCCATACAATCTACATAACATGGAGGCTGCATAGTTATGCTGATTTGCTAAAGAAGCTATGGGGTACATACCTGTCTTGTTATATTTGAATTTGTTTTCTAGGACTCTCCACCCATGAATCATCTTAAAGGGTTATTCATTCTTTCACAAACTTTCCAGGAATGATCTATCATATATATCCTAAGGGTCGAGTAGATGATACATTTGTTTCAAATCTTCGGTTTTAAATGATCCCATCAGCTCCTCCTTTGAATTCTTGAATTGTATGTCTTCAATATTGACATTCTCCACTACCCATCTAACCATATCCATGTATGGTAGTATCTTGGATCTTGCTCCTATTTTGTGAAGAAAAGAGTAAGCAACGTCCCTGAGTTGAGCTATCGAGGGTAGTATTGAATCCGTTGTTGCTTTGGTAATAGTAACTTCAGGTTGCTCATTTTCAAGTCTATTATTGATAACTTCCCACACCATTACTCCTCCATCAGCACTGCAAAGTATATCACAAACTATGGGTGGCATCTCTGTAACCTCAAATTCTGAAACACTCTGTTTCTTTTATTTTTGCATTGGTTTCTGTAAGCACATCTCTTTTGAAGATTTCCTAAAATGAAACAGATATATAAGAGAGTAAACAATAGAGGGAAATTAAGGTTGAAGAGCTCTTTCAAATGACTTAAATCATGGGAATATTTGAACGCAATCTCTATATTAACTAGCCATGAATTGAAATTATTAACTTCTCTCCTCGAGCGGCTAAACAATAATTTCCCAGTCAAGCCACTTGATATTTCATTAAAAACTCAATAACTTCCCACACTTTACGACTAATTTCCTGCATCGCTACTTTCAAACGCTGAACATAGCACTATTCGTAGATAATACAAAATGCAATTGCGAAACATCGCAATATCATATTTCACAATTTTTAAGGGATAACACAGTGAAATGCCTTGTTAAATTTTGATCTAAAAAATGTGATCGCATATTCTTAGAGTGTCATGATCGGAAAATCACAGTGGAGACTTTTATCGCATATCGCATTTCAGGATTTTTCTTTAGGATGTTAATAATTGTCACATGGAAAACTATGAGATGGGATTTACGATGATAAAAGTTTAAGTCTAGGTTCTATTCTAAAGGTTTAAGGAAAATTTTAGAGTTAGAGCTTATTTTCAAAAAGCTACAAAGTTAAAAGGGTCCCCATTTATATGTCAAATACTAACTATTAATCCCTATAAATGGGGTGTTGTTACATAGTACAACAGGACCATGGGAGAATCTTAAAACCAATTCAAGCAAGGGGCTACGACCCCTTTGACTCCTATCTACGTGTGCACTATGCATCCACATTTTGCGGTGACTTTTCATCTTTTACAAAAATTTATACAAAATGTGGGCTAACTAACCCCCAAAACTGACAATAGGGACCCTATCTCAATAGACCCCCAACACAAAGATCGTGACTTACCCTCGAGTCACTCAGTTGGCACCTTAATATTATTGTTCAGACCACTAAGCTCAACCTGTAACACTGCAACTTCAGCAGCACTTTGTGCCACAGCCAACTGCACTTCTTCAACCAATTTCTCTATGGTCAGGCCCTCCACTGCTAGGCGCATTTTCATTTAAGTCTATTACAGCACCTTTAGCTTTTCTTGAAGTGACAGAGTAAGCTGACAAGCTTCCTCTAGCCACAATTGTAATAAGGCATTAAGCAAGGCCTCCTTCCTCTACAATTCATCAACATGTGCCTGCAGCTGCATTCCCTCCTGTAGCTTCGTTAGGCATTGCGTTGGCTCCAAAGTGTGCACAATTGCTCAGACCTCATCATATTTTTGTTATGTCTCTCATACATCGGTGTTCAGTTGCTGCAGGGTTGGATCCTCTTGCATATTTTTCCATAATTCCATTTTTGCGTCAAACATCGATGCGCAATTAGTGACTGCGGTATCCAATGCGTTCATACCATCCTTGATTGTTGACCATGTTTCTTCCGTACTTCTGGAAGAGTGTTGGCTTAGGGGTCCTAACCCAAGTTCAGAGTTAGTTGTGCCAACCAACAAAAACCTACACTACTGGCCCTTTCGACAACAACCCATGTAGCGTAGGCTGTAGTCTCATCTGAAGCAGTATGGGGGGATGCAAGAACGAAGTTTCTGCATCTAGAGACTAGTGTGATGTCTTCCAACAACTTAGATCTACCTCCACACAAATTGATATACTTCTAGGGATCATTACTGTAACTCTATTAAAGTGGCCTTCAAACCTTCACGAAGGTTCGTGATCAGTCCTTGCGGACCTTTCACAGTTGATTTACCTACTTACGCCCATTAGAAATCAATCCTAATTTGGAGTTCACGCATATCTACTTTATTCGTCATAAAACATAATAGAGATCACCAGAATCTTTGCGAAAGTGGCTAAGCATTCCTTTTATACATTATTAATAAAAATTCAAGATAGTCGCATAGCCTTTAATCAATATTTCATAAAAAATGTCATTCATCAGCAACATATAACATTAACAGAGATAAACATAAATACTCAGTAATTCTTCAAAAATTTGTCTTATTGATCTTCACTGATTACAGACTCAAACTACCCTATGCACTCAGCTGCAGGGGTCTGCGCACTCAGTTATGGACTCTACCTAGGCCTCTGTGCACTAAGTTGTGGAGCCTTTTCTTCTCTACCTAAGCGTAGGAAGCAGAGCCTTCCTACCTTGGCTCCTGCCTAAGACTCTCCAACCCAATTCTCTATCCCAAAAACTTATGTCCAAACTTATCCTTAGACTCGCTAAGACCCGACCATTTATAGACTTTTTCATACAATGCCATGGTCTGCGAACCATGGTTGAATCTCAAAATTGGCTCAAAACTTTACTTAAAACAAGGGGCTAAGACCCTTTGACTCTTATGCATCTACGCGCTCTGAATCCACAAATCGCGGAGACTTTACGTCTTTTACAAAATTTGTTACAAAAAATGACTAATTAATTCCATTCTCCCCCTGGGGACCCCATCCCAACAGGCCCCCAACACAAATATCGTGACTTGACCTTGAGTCACTCAGTTGTTTGTTCTACTTTCTGGTGGAGTTCGTCGGATGCCTTGGTCAATGCTTGTAGCTCCATCGTACTCTGTTCTGCTTCCTGTTGCACCTCCTAGACTAGTTTCTTTGTGGTTTGCCCTTCTACTGCGAGTTGCCTAGTCCTATGTGTCTGCTGCATTACCTTCAGCTTCTCAAGAATGGTCTATGAGAATTGCATGGCTTCCTCTATCCAGGGCTCAAGCTGTGCACTAAGCACACACTTATTCTTCTGCAATTCCTGAATGTGTAGCAATTTTTTCTTTACCTTCCTATAAGTGCATAAAAGGTTGGACTAGTGCCAAGGTCTATGTTGTTGTACTGATTTCATCATACTGTTGTTGCACTTCCCTAGGTTCTGTGCTTAACTTTTGGAGTGTAGGAAACTCCTACAACGTATCCTAGAGGCCTAATGCCTGAGTGAAGAGCCCTTCACACCCTTGAATAGCGACATGTAGCTGAGCCATGGATTCTTTAATTTTCATGTTCCTTTATTCCTGAACCTCAGGCAGTGTGGTCAACTACAACTTCAAATGCAGGTCAACTATCTGCATCTAGAGGTCGAAAGTCACCTTGTTGACCTTCTTTGAATAGCGCACTACAGCAACCAATTTCCTTACCTTGGCTGAGGCCTCTACATCATTAGGTATACCCAACTCAGGTACAAATTTGCATGCCTTCTCGATCGTTGTGACCAGGTTCTGATGTTGTGTGCACAACTCCTCCTTCTCCTTCAAGGCCTGAGTATTTTCAACAAAAAGTTGTTGGTTGTTGACTTTGAACTCACCAGTAGTAGTGAGTACGCATTGTTCTCTAATTTTTAGCTCATCAGCAACCCCCTAATGTAGCAGATGAAGGGACTCAAGTGGTAGCACAACAAGGTTCAGTCCCATGTCTTTCACTGTGTGAAGCACCCCGTGATGCTCATCCGACTCCATGCAGACAAACCCTTCAGGTAAAGCAAAGACTCTGATGTCCTAAGGCCAGTCAATCTTTGATACTGCCTTCCCTGTGTTAGTCTTGCTTGCACTCCACTTACCTTCCCTACATCTACTTGAATTTGTTTGCCTGGATCTACAACTTGTGTAGATCCTTTTGGATGCTCCCAAGCGTCTACATGTATCGTTGATCGAATTGTTGCAGCAACTATGTCGTTGTGTCCTAAATTGTGTCACCGATCTCATTGAGATCACCCTCTGTCAGCACCATGGGATCAACATGAGTCTGCTTATCATACCTTTGTTTCTTTTTCCACCCACCTTACTCCTCCTGCACATGCTTCTTGAAGATAAAAGGAGTGGTTTTCTCCTCACCACCACCTCCTTCTTGCCCTGACAACTCCTTCTCATCAGTGTGGTGTAAATTCGACTTCTCACTTTCCTCTTAATCCTTTTGTTCGTGCTTTATCATCACGCTCCTTCTCCATACGGGCCTTGTTTTGGAGAATTTAGCATCTACGAATAAATACTAATTCCCTAGATAAGTAGTTGTATCTAGAACAACAGTTTAAAGTGTTTTAGACTTTTCATATAAGTAATAGATAATATGAGAAGATAGAAGGCCTACATGTAGTTCCACTTTCCTCTCGTCTCCCTTGTATCGATTCCATTGCTCCTTCCCGTACTTAATATGCTTAAGAAGTACCCTGTAAACACAATAGAAGACAAAAATTGATCAAAGCATACGATCTATTGAATATAAGTGAAAGGAATCAGATACAATTCACAGGCATAAGCATTATGAAATAACACAAACATATGGAAAAAGTTTCAAACACTTTATTAGATAGAAGAAGGAATTACAATGATCGATGTCTGATTCAAAGCCATTCCTCCAACTTGGATCCCATCCACATCACATCAAAAGCATGACAAACTTGTAGCATTACAATATTTTCTTCAAAGCCAAATCTCATAGTAGCATTATCTCCTTACGATTCAACATAATCCAACTCCTAATCACTTAGATGAGTGGTCAATTTATAGGAAGATGAAGGAGGTTTTGTCATTAATGGTGGCTTTGCATGGCCTTCCATACTTAGAATTAGTTCCATGGAGGAAGGAATGAGAGGATAGGATGCATCTTAACTCATTCCTCATCCATTTTCGAGCTCATGGGAGTTGATAAGTGAGGGAAACTTCTAGATGACTCCAAAAGATAAGAATATTCCCCTAACCCTATGTGAATTTCACTCATTCTCGCCCAGCGAAGGTAAAAAGGAAGCCTAAGTGCTCTGTAGAGCACCCTGACAGTGAACTCAACTGCTTTGCAGTGCACCTTCATAAGGGCTTACATGCGATGGTCCCTCTAGAGGCTAGTTTTGGATGTCTTCAAGTCATGAAATTGTTTGGGAAGGAGGCATTCAAAGGGGTGACTTGTTTAGGGCATGAAGCAACTAAAATTAGGATTTGATGAGCCCTAAAACACTGATTTGGATGTTGGGATTTCATGTGCTTAAATGGATCTGTAACAACTTCCCCCTAAAGCATGAAGTTGGAAAAATGCCAATGTCGAATGAAATGCTTTACGATGTGATGAGAAGGTATCAAAGTGGAAGGTGACCTGCATCAATTGCAATACATATATCCTAATATTTGATTTTACATAAATCACTAAGGGAAGGCATACCCATGATCAACTTATAAACTTTCATTACGTGTACATAAATAGTCATCTACTAATGTAGACCCATGATCGGAATGACCATCAATGTAAATCCATTGTACATATGATTTAGTACTCCTGAAATCACAGCCCGGATGGATGAAACTAGATCCAAGGTCTTCTATCTCATTCAATCGTTCACTCAAGTACGAGTCTAACCATGTGAATATGTGATTTGAAGTCGAACATGGGAAGATACCATCTGATTACTAGCCAATGACGTAAGTTGTTAACAGATGCAAGAGAAATCACCGATAATGATAATGACCCTCAAGGTACTGTAGTACATTCTGTATGGTGTGAATGGATGATTTAATGTCGAACACCATACAAAGTCTTTTGGTTGAAGGCCATTGATGTATGCCTATCGCTGGAAGCGAGAAACCTTCCATTGATGCATGCAAGCTTCAAGGTACTGAATGGGTGTTTCTAAGTCAACTTCTTGGATAATGAACTGATGTCGACAAGAAGTGACTCGTCGCAGGAGGGCCTTGATGTATCCCACATCAATGACATGAAATGAGTGTAGTGATTTTTGATATGGAATTTGACTAACGACACAAGGTTCAGGAATGGTGTTCATGAAAATGAAGGTTTATGAGTATTGCAACTAAATGACTTCTCTTGAACATATCAGCGACACTGAATGAATTGGAAGAATTGACCCAAAACCAAAGTAATTGATGGTGTGATAGACCAAATGTATGATAACCATAAAGCAAATAAGCCAACCCAAATAGTCTGAATGAATTGGCAGCATTGACCCAAAACAAAAGTGATGGATGGTGTGATAGACCATGAGTATGATAACCGTCAAGTAGATAACCCAACCCAAATAGTCTGAATTAATTGGTAGCATTGACCCAAAACAAAATTGATGGATGGTGTGATAAACCATGAGTATGATAACTTTCAAGCAGATAACACAACCCAAATAGTCATGGAGATGAAGTGAAAGTGTCATGTTCAAGAGCGACCTGCTACCATAAAGTGGTTTTCCCCCTTTCCCATTTTCCCCAGTCATTGCTAACCAGTACCTCTTTATTTTTATCAAGCTTGAGGAGGATAACATATGCTTGTTGTATAATTTCACACTTCAAGCAAATCCATCACTATTTGATGTTTTAATGAGTCTAGCGAAGGTGAAACTCGGTCTTGTCTAGATGGACAAGTTTGTCGCTATTTTATGTTTTAACGAGTTTAACGACAAAATCGGTCCTTTTCATGTTTAGAGAGTTTTAAAAGGGACGAAAAGAAAACTCCACAAGTTCTTTTTCGTAAATTAATCTATCAAGCCCAACAAAGCGTAAAATAATACAAGAGATATAACATTTCCAATCCGTTAATGAGCTGGAAATGACAAGCACTCGGCAATATTTTCATATTTAAAGAGTCTGAAAAGAGCTTAAAGAGGACTCCACTTTGAGGAACGAGTGGTGTCTAGGATAGCAACACTCATTGCAACTGTTCCTCAAAAAGGGTAAAACAATCAAGTGAAAGCATATGATCGACCAAAGGGATGGTGGCAATGAGATGAAAACAACCAAGGCTCATCTGACGAAAGAGGCTAATAGAATGGCAATCACAAGGGTTAAAAAAAAAAGGAAATGGGTTCATTTTTATACAAGCTTGAACCATAGGGAACTATGCTTGGATTCAGTTTCATGTTTACACAAGCTTGAAACAAAAAACTATGCTTGGAACTAGTTTCATTTTTACACAAGCTTGAAACGAAAAATATTTGCTTGAAACTGGTTTCATTTTTACACAAGCTTGAAATGAGGAAAATCTATGCTTGAAATTTGTTTACATGCCCCCAGCATGATGTAAGGGATAGTCTCATGTAACCAGACGGAAGTCGCTTCGATGAAGCAGAATGGTTATCCAACACCTTTTGGCTTCGTCCAGATAGGGACAAACATGAATGGGGTGATTCCCTTCACATAACCTATAGGGAAACTTAGCTTTACCATTAGGTGCATGCCCCTCGAGCTTCATTAAATTCACCTAAGTAGACTACTTGTGGTTGTTAGGTGGATGGAATGAAGGTTTGTTTACAAGATCAAGTGAAAGACTCAACTGGGATTTTACGATATCTAATCAAAGACTCGACTTGGAAATTGAAACCTTGTTTCATTTTTTAAATGAGCTTGACATAAGACAAGGAACTCTACTCAAATTCCTTGTTTCATTTTTTAACAAGGTTGACACAAGACAAAGAACTATCCTTGTGGACCTATTTCATTTTTAAACGAGGTTGACACGGTAAAAGAACTATTCTCAGGGACCTGTTTCATTTTTTAACGAGGTTGACACGAGACAAGGAACTATCCTCGTGGACCTATTTCATTTTTTAATGAGGTTGACATAAGACAAGGAACTATCCTCATAGACCCTTTGATCACAACTCATAAGAGGTCATGAAGGAGAGATTTGGTTCCAATGCCCCCAGTACATGATGTACAACATCACTGAATTAATCGTTAATTGATGTAGGTATGGAATGGGTCGCTACATAATTAACCCGTGGTAGGGATGATACCATTGGTACAAAAGGACCATTTAGGGAAGATGGTTGACTGGAAGCCATATTTGGACCAGGAAATGAAAGTTGGTCAACGGTGACAATTCTTCCTTCATGGGGGAAACAAATCACTCGAAAGAGTGTTGAAACAATAGCTCCCATGTCATAAACATAGTCGCACCCAAGAAGTAAATTGTAATCTAAAGGGCCTGGGACCACCATTACATTCAGATAAATTATTTTTCCTCCCAAAGTAATAGGTAACTAAGGAAGGATCCCTAATGGTTCACTAGTTCCTCTATTAAAAGCCAATAGATTCTGGGTAACAGGCACAAGCGGCGGTGAACCAAGCGCTTGCCAAGCAGTTGAGGAAAGGATACTCACAGATGCAACTTCATCTATAACAGTGCCAGGTACAATCATATTACAAACCTGTACTATGATCTGGAAAGGAACATAAGAAGGAAGACAGAATCCTGCCAGTCAATTCCAATAAAAGGAAGTGACTAGACTACTTGGAAGGGGTACCATAAGAATGGGAGAATTAACCCCTTGAGTTATGAGAGCGGGAGGATTTTCCTCCTGTCTAGATGGAACAAGAGGACTGCCCACAAGCTCATTAGAATCTGAAGAAACAAAAAGAACCTGAGTGGTATCATATTCACTCTCTTCGAGTAAGGTACGATTAGCTGAAGGTGAAATCAGGTCAATTGTTACCTCAACCTGTTGATTTGGGTTAGGTATAGACTCATAGAATTCACTTTCAAAGAGAGTCAGTTTGACCAGCTATTGATTTTGGTTAGTCAATTCATCAACTAGTGAAGGATTTAGGGAGAGTTTCCTGTAACTAGATAGAAGTCGTTGCGGTGAAGCAGGACGGTTATCCAACACTTTTTTGGCTTCATCCAAATAGGGACAAAGGTGAATGGGGTGATTCCCTTCACATAACCTACAGGGAAACTTAACTGTACCTTTCTTTCCATGAACTTTACTACCACTAGTTGATGGTGTGTCACGAGCATGATCTCTAGAATTTTATGACACGGGATGATGTGAACGAGAAGACCATTATTCTAAGATCTGAGGAATGTCAGGACAATTTTGAAGAATATGGTCTCCCGCACAAATTTTGCATGGATATCAAACTTTGTGAGGCTTGATGGACGATTTCTCATCAGATGTCGCATTCAAAGCAATGGTTGATTGATTGCCCCTCTGCTGAATTTGCTTCTTCTTCTTCTTGTTCCCTTTCTTCTTCTTCTTATCCACTTGGTTACTAGTACCAATACTTTCACCGAGGGAAGAGGAAGAAGGGGAGGAAGAAATAACCGAGGAAGAAGGCAAAGGGTCAACTTTAGGATCAACTGGAGGTTGATTTTGTCCAGCTGGAGGAGTACTCGATTGTGGAGAAATCACGACATTTTAAACCAAGGAGGTTGAAAAAAACCATACTGGCAAGCCAATGGTAAAAATCGAAAGGGACAATGTAGCCATATATGGAGCACCAATATTTCCAAAAGGAGGAAAAGGACTAGGATTCCTATCAAAAGGAATTCCTTGATTGGTGGACTCTGGATTCGTCACCATATGTTTCAACCTAAGATCAACTAAGGAGTGAGCATGGAGAATGTTATCCATGGTAAATTAATTTGATTTTAATCAAAGTAACATAACAAAACAAAAAAGGGATAATCTAGGCAAAAGGTTTACCAAGCAACTGTGAACTGCAGAATACCTCCCGTCGAACCAAGAAGTACAGGCAGGAAATCTCCCCGAATGCTATGTTCGGTGTATCACAATTTACAAGGTAGTGACTTGGTTACTTAAGGATGGATAGCAACCTAGAGTTGTGCTCTTATATATACCCAAAGGTACATGGAGGCCCAATCCATATAAGCGTTGTCTAATGCAAAACCGAATAGTGAGAGAATTCCCATACACTTTACGTACTATAACACCGCCCTATATACTAGAAGGTACGTGGATGAGCTATGATATAATCATGTACGTGGAATGAGATATCACACTCGGGATGTATTGCATACAAGTTAGTGATAGCTGCTTTGTTTTACGATGTTGGAACACGTCTCTAGCCTAGAACCACTAAATGTTTGTCATTAGCTGACAATGCTCCATTAGGTAAATTCATATAAGTTTTAAGTTGATCTTCTTTAGAATTTTCCTTTCAAGGTTCACCACGTGAGGTATGTTTGCAATTCCTAAAATTCAACTAATATGATAAGCATTCTTTCCATTCAATTTAACAATGAAAATCCTTAACTAGTAGGGATAGAGCAATCAGATTTTTGACAAAGAGCAAAGAGCACATCTAATGCAATTTCCCTAGCTATTCCTTTCAAACATTCACAAACTAAAATATGAACAATGCAAGTTTTCCTTTTCGAATCTCTTAATGTTATGATGAACAAAAAGGAAATATGCACATACAATCAATCAATATTTACTAAGAACAAAGACTTTGACGACAGTTCTATTTTGAAGGAAAAGAAGACTTTACGACACTTTCTTTCGAATGAAGATTAATCAACTATATTCTAACTTTGACTATAGACTAATAATGATAAAGAAAACATTTAAGAAACATTAATCAATCCAATCAAAGTAGGGATGGAAAAGGAGATAAAAATTTGTTCTCTGAGACGTGACATTCATTGATCAATTAGCAAGCAAACAAATAGAGAAAAGTTGGCAAAAACACTTTCCAAAGGTGTAAATTTGACCTAAGGTTGATTAAGACAGGTCAAAGAAGGCCTAACTGTGCTGCAAAGCACTGTCTCTCACTAAGGGGTGCTCTGTAGAGCACTGTCCCCTGACCAAGCCTGCGTTGATTTCTGAGAGGCCACTCAAGAGTCATATAACCTCAAATTTTGACCAAAATTCAATGCAAAAGAGAAGAAATACAGTCAATGAACACAAGTAGGGTCTACAAGAATGTCTTAGGAGGTGAATAAGCTACTAGGAAAGGTGATAGTTTCCCTAGCAGAGTCGCCAATTTGTTTTTGATAATTTAGCATCTATGGATAAATACTAATTCCCTAGATAAGTAGTTGTATCTAGAACAATACTTTAAAGTGTTTTAGAATTTTCCTATAAGTAATAGATAAGATGAGAAGATAGAAGGCCTACCTATAGTTCCGCTTTCCTCTCGTCTCCCTTGTATCAATTCCGTCCCTCCTTCCCATACTTAATCCACTTAAGAAGTACCCTATAAACACAACAGAAGACAAAAACCGATCAAAGAATATGATCTATTGAATATAAGTGAAAGGAATCAGATACAATTGACACACATAAGCACTATGAAATAACACAAACATATGGAAAAAGGTTCAAACACTTTATTAGATATAAGAAGGAATTACAACCATCGGTGTCTGATTAAAAGCCATTCCTCTAGCTTGGATCCCATCCACATCACATCAAAAGCATGACAAACTTGTAGCATTACAATATTTGCTTCAAAGACAAATCTCATAGCAACATTATCTCCTTACAATTCAACAAATACAGCCCCTGATCACTTAGATGAGTGGTCAATTTATAGGAAGATGAAGGAGGTTTTGTCATTAATGGTGGCATTGAATGGCCTTCCATACTTAGAATTAGTTCCATGGAGGAAGGGATGAGAGGATAGGATGCACCTTAACTCATTCCTCATCCATTTTTGATCTCATAGGAGTTGATAAGTGAGGGAAACTTCTAGATGACTCCAAAAGATAAGAATATTCCCCAAACCCTATGTGAATTTTGCTCATTCTCGCCCAGTGCAGGTGAAAGGAAGCCTAAGTGTTCTGCAAAGCACCCTGGTAGTGGACTCAACTGCTTTGCAATGTACCCTCATAAGGGCTTACCTATGTTGGTCCCTCTAGAGGCTATTTCTGGATATCTTCAAGTCATGAAACTGTTTGGGAAGGAGGCATTCAAAGGGGTGACTTGTTTAGGGCATGAAGCAATTGAAATTAGGCTTTGATGAGCCCTAAAACATTGATCTAGATGTTGGGATTTGACATGCCCAAATGGATCTGTAACAGGCCTTCTCTGGAGCTGTCGTAGAAACGTCCTTCCTGATTTTCTCAGCCAGTGTGCGCACAACTTTCTTAGCGACGTCCTTTCATTTTTGCGCAACAAAGATTTATGTGTCTGTGATTGTTCCTATGCCTAACTCCATAGGCATGCACCATTCCCACAGCCAAATCCCCACAACTTTCTAGATATTTGTATTTGTCATCATATAAGGCAATGCGTGCCATTTCTACTCAACGTCTTTGTGTGCTTTGATCGAGACACTATGAAAATCGGCTTTGAATTCTACATACGTCGATCATTGCAAGTAAAGGTGGGAGACAACCTCGGCCGCTAGTTAACCACCATATGCATGTCCATCTCCATCAGAACCAAAAATATCTTTGTCTCCTTAACATGCTCTGGATATTTTGAGGCCCATAACGAGGCAAACCGTGCTGCCTTGAGAAATTCTTCTTTGTGCGGACAAAACTGGCTATCCTTTGGTAACCTCCAAGCAACCAAAATAATCGACAACATCAGTCAGGCATAATGAAATGCCTTGCTCTCATCCTGGGCCTCACGGCAGTTCACGAGGAACTCCTGACATAGATACTTGTCCCAGTTGTACTGAACCCCCTTCGCACACTGAGATGCGAGAGATATGACCGACGCCAGAGCTTCATCCATGCGACATTTTCTCATTACTTTACCTACTAGAATTTGGGCATCCAACTGTACTGCCAGGTCTGATATGGACGTGAAAGAGTACCCCCGTGACTTTTTTATCAGACCAAACTCCTTCTTCCTCTTATCTCCCAATTCCTTCTCTCCAGCTTTTCCTCCAAACTCTTTGGCAGGGCTCTCTCCCTTGTAAGGTAACTTAGTGATACTATGGATCAACATGTCGGTGATAGGGATAGGATCTCCTAGCCATAGGCACCCATCACACACTAGCGCAAGGAGCTGGCATACGCAGACTGTATTAATGGGGGTGTGGTGATAATGTGGCACTAACAGCAGATTGAGCAACCCCGATTGCTCAACACCACACACCCACTTCATGGGCTCTAAAATTTTAACCCTTGTGTCATCATAGTAGGTTTTTTGCATGTATTTGTGAGTCACCAAGTGCGGAAAATTTGTGTGGTCTGCAAGGTCCCAATCTTCCATTTTAAGAAATGGAATGCACGCCAGCCTAGGACCCTCGAACACAACTTGCTCAAGCAGCAAAGGTGTTGACACTGAAAATTTCCCCGTATCCGGATCCTTCGTGACCTTAGCTTTTCCCTTTCGTAGAGGGATATACTTTGGCAATCTCGTCATAGGCTCCATTCCTTTGGCATCAATATCCTCCATTCCCTAGAATTATTCCTCCTCCAGGTCCACTACTTTTTCTGGCTACTTATCCTTTTTCTGCTTCGCCTATGTTTCAGTATGCTTCCACAGTGATGTGTGCACTAGCACTGGCTTCTTTGATTTTCCCTTCGCAGATGGTTGCTTCTCTTTCATAGTAGGCTGCATTTCTTTAGCCATGGTTTTTTTTCGCCTAGGTGACCTTAGCACCATGGGCACCGCAAACGTAACCTCTACACTAGACACTTCCGGTCCTAACGCATCAAACACAACTACTCCCGAACTCACGGCTTTGACAAGGTTAATGGTAGTCATTCGCTCCATAAATAACTCTCAAGCTATGGGAGAATAGTTTGCTGATGACAAAAATTCTTCCCATAACGTTTGGCTCATATGCAACAGACAGAAAAAGTCACCAAAAATTCTTAGAGTGTTCTCTATTGGACCGACACACATAATTTATAGGGGGTTTTGAATTTGAATCTAACCATTCCCCCCAAATTCTGATAATAAATGTTGTTTTGGTGGCAGATCTTCAAATATTTTTGCCTTAATTTCTGCCAGCTCGCTCCTCTTAACTACTCTGAGGTTGTCCCATCATGAATAGGTCTCTAACAGTTATTTTCCAGTCAGGCCGTGCAGTACCTTCCCCCATGGCACACCTTCATTTGTTGCATCTTCGTCACTCTCTACACAGCCTGCTCATTGCCTTGTCCTCTAAGCAGAGTAGTGTAGTTTATAGTCCCATGCTCCCTTGCAACTTCCTAGAGTACTAAGACTATGCTACTGCCATATAGTCATTTCGCAGGATCCCCTGTATACAACTTCAACCTACTTCCATTCACTCTCCTCGGGAAGGGTTCCCCATTCAGCTTCGCAATCTGAACTGCACTGCCATCTGTAATTTCTTTGACAATATATGGCCCTAACCAATGCATATAGAATTTTCCCAGAAATTTAGTGAACTTAATATCATATACTAGTACAATATCGTTTACCTTGAATGTGTGAAGCTTGATATGGCGATCATGCCATGCTTTCTCGCATTCTGTCTATACTTGCTCATGGAATCCTACCAAAAATTGTTCTTCTTCGAGCTCCATGAGCTTCATGAGTTTTTCTTCCAAGGCCTCACGATCTACCATATCTGTCAAAGTTGTTATGCATATACTAGGCACAATGTATTCCATCGACATTATGATTTTGACCCCATAGACCAATCTGAATGATGTTTGTCCTATCAGCTTCTTACAAGTAGTTCTATAAACCCATGGCACTGTAGGTATGCGTACATCCCAGTCATTTTGTTGCACGTTGCAGATCTTAGTCAACAAGTTCTCCAAAATCTTGTTAAAAGCTTCGACAGTTCCATTTGTCCGTGGGTGATATGGTGTACTCTTCTAATGGTACACCTGGAACTCATCACTCAACATGCTGATCGTTTCATTCAGAAAGTGCATACCCCTATCACTCATCAACACTTTCGGGCATCCAAACCTTGTTAAGACATACTCAAACAAGAATTTTTCAGTCGTAGCCCTTGTACAATCCTTAACGGGCTAGGCTTCCACCCATCTGGTTAGATATTCTGTCACAGTGATAATGTAACGTGCACCTGTTTTCTTTCTAGGGGGCTGAATTGGTCCAATAAAATTAATCGCCCACTTCTCAAATACATGCAAAGAAACCTGAGGACGTAGTGGTAGCTCATCCTTGCATGATAGTTTACCAGTTCTTTGACATGCATCACATGCTTTACAGTATGCCTTGGAATCCTTGTGCAATGTTGGCCACCATAGACCTGTGCGTAAAATATTCTATGCAGTTACTTTGCCTACATAATGGCGTCTAGCAACTCCCCCGTGAGCTTCAGTGAGAATATTATCCTGCTCAAAGTCTGACACATATCTCCCCAATATTTCATTTGCACCCATTTTATACAAAGTCCCTGCAAAGATAGAAAAGTCAGTTGCGCACACTACTAATTCCTTCCTTTGTTGACTTATGTATCCTTCTGGCGCCATCCCCGTAGTTAAGTAGTGAATAATGTCTGAAAAATTGTCATCTGCTACATGCACCGCAAAGAGTTGTGCATCTGGTAACCCTTCCTCCAAATTACTAGGTTCTTCCCCTGTTTCAATTCGCGACAAATAGTCAAGTCCTACATTTAGCCTCCTCGGCTTGACAATGACTTCAAAGTCATACTTCTAGAATAATAAAAACCATCTACAAATTCCTCCCACCCCAACACAAGCTTGTTGACCAGGTATTTTAAGGCGAAATGATCTGTATATATCTTGAAATTCCCTCCTAATATATAATGCCTAAATTTTTGTAGCGTAGACCACAGATAGCCCTTCACTCTCATTTGTTGAATAATTTTTCTCAACTTTCAATAACTTCCGAAGGCTATAGGATGGTCCATTTCTCCTTCACCATCCTATGTTAGCACTACACCCAGCGCAATACAATAAGCATCCACATGTACATGAAATTCCTTTTTCCAATCGGGGAATACCAATATTGGCATAGTGACCATCTTTTCTTTCGACACATCTAAGTTGCACTAACACTCTTCATCCCAACAAAATGTCGCATCCTTCTTTAGAAGTTTCTCCATGGGCGCGGTAATTTGATCATAAGCTTTGATAAATTTTCTATAGTATCCTGTATGTCCCAGCGTCACGCACAGCTGCTTGACATTCCTAGGGGCCTCCAAATTCACAATTACACAATCTTTGTAGGGTCCATAATAAATCCTTGCTTGCGGACAACATGACCCAGCAAGATTCCAAAAGGAACACATAATATACATTTTTTCAAATTCAGCGTGATCTGGTATCTTTGACATGTATCCAACATAAAGTGAAAACTTGCTACATGGCACTTCACTAATCCAAACACCATCCAATCATCAAAGTACACTTCCAAAAACTTATGAATGAATTCCTTGAATGCTTCTATGACTACACGGGAAAATATCGCAGGTGTGTTTTTTAATTGAAATGGCATAATAGTGTACTGAAAACAACCCTACTCTGTCGCGAAGGTCATTTTTCTCCTATCCTCTGGCGTGATCTTGATTTGATGATACCCAAAAATCCTGTCAGTAAAGGAGTAGGCCTCCTGCCCTCCAAAATTGTCTGACACTTCTTTTGTGAATGGTATTAGAAATGGACCATGAACATGTGCTTCATTAAGCTTCCACAAGTCTACAAAAATCCTTATTTCGCCTTTTTATTTATTCTCTTCAACCACCATCAGGCTCACCCAATCAAATTCTTCAACAGGTTCTATGATGCTTGCCTCTAGCATCTTATCTAGCTCTTGGCAAACCATTTCCTTATACTTAGAATTAAGGTGATAAGGCCTCTCTTTAACAGGCTTCGTGTCCAATTTCAATGTGATCTTCATAATGCCCAAATCGTCAATTATGACCTTTAAATCCGAAAACTTAGGGGGGAAGAGATCATGGTATTTGCAAAGTACTTCAACAAGTTTATCTACTGTGGCATCATCCCAATAATCTCCAATTGTTGCGAACTTTGGTTCTTCTTCAGTGCCAATGTTTATTTTCTTTGTTTTCAAAGGTGCGGAGATGTCCGGGTCTTGTATTTGTGGCACTTCGACTTCACGATGCCCTTTTTCCTCTAGAATATTGATGTTCCTTGGCTCTTCTTCTTCCTCTTCAACGGTCATATTATAGCATTCTAGTGTGTGGCGCAACTGGGTGCTCCAGTCTGGTTGGGTCCATTCCATAGGTTCCTTCGGTGTTCTAAAGATTAACAGATTTAATCTCTTGTAGCACTTCATCGATGCTTTCAAACCCATCTTCAAACTGAAAGTCAATAAGAACCCTTCCTTCAATACATCCCATTCTGTAGTGCCATGGCAGAGATCTATTTCAAGATACCAGTTCATGGGGATTGTATCCAAGGTATGAAAAAAATGTGTACCCATTCTGGCTACGGTTCTATCCCCTATGCCTTAGTCCATTTTTCCAGGCAATCGCACAAATTATCCTTTCCATTATACTTCTCAGTCATTCTAGTATTAGCATCCCCAAACCGTAGCTTCATCATTCTTCTGTAATCTCGCAATCTAGCAAAACTATCCTATGCGTACCCCACCATCACTCGCAGTGCCAATACTAATGCTTGGAAGCAGTGTTCCTCAGGGACTTCACACTCAAAGTCATCTAAAAATAGATCTACGTCAGTTAAACCATCATAATAAGGTAACTTTCTTACCTCTGACGGAACACAATGCAATGACTTTGTCATCATATTGCATTGTAATGTCGAAACTTCATGTAAGCGATTCTGCCAATGCCTTAATTCCTTGTCTAAATCCAAGGTGCAGGAAATCTCTCGGTCCTATGCAATACACTCATCTATTGTCAGATTGATCTTGTCCTAATCTCACGCTGCTATCTTGTAAATTTCATCCACCTCATCATCACTTTCTTCATAATCGCGGACTGGTTCGGTATAGGATGCCCCTTCTGCAAGATCCAGTGGCACTATAACCCGAAGCTATTTTCTTTCAAACGACATTGTCATTTTTTTCAAATTAATGACCCCATTCATATCAATAGCCCAGTCAATTCCCAGGAGCGTGGGGTAAGGATTACTGTCATCGAAAATTTCTATAACTTCAGAGTCTTCCACTGCACTCGCACCTTCAATATCAATTGTTGCTCCATATAATTTTCCCATGGGGATGATTTCTGTTGGTTCACCATACTGAGATAAATCAGGGACCACTGTAGTGTAGGTCTCCCCATCCTTTCCCATGTCTTTTTCGGAAGAACAATCATATCAGACCCCATATCCAAGATAACCCGACCCATTTCATAATCACCTATCTGCAAAGTTAGTCGCATCTCTCACCCTGTTCGTGCCTTATGCTTGCCAATATTTCTAACCACGTGATGTCCATCAGGGGCCTTTTCTTTATTGGTGCATTTATTTGTTAATTGCTATAGTCCCTCCACAACCTTGCTATCACGCAGCAGTTTCATGTAGATCTCCAAAAATGTAGTGAGTATAGAAGGATCAACCTCTGCAGGTGCTCTTATTTCTTGCATCTTGTTGTGGCTTCCTGAGGTGGAGGCCTTAGCGAAGCTCTTCTTGGCTTCCATAAATGTTTCCTTAGCGTGATACAGATCAAAGTCAACTTCTTTATTCAGAGATTTGCGGACCCATCCATCTTCTTCAGGTTGTTTACCTTATCAATGCCCGTCGTTATTCCACTTCTCAACACAATATTAACACTTTTATCTTCCTTGCAGGTCCCAACCCTCATCATTTGTAAATTATGCATAGGTTGTTGAGGCTGTGTTTTCTTCTCTTGCATCTTATCTATTAACACTGGGCATTTTCCTATAGTATGGTCAAACTGTCTACAGTATTGACATGATGACTGTGTAGGATTCTAGCACTCTCGGGCAAAGGACCCCAATTGTCCGTAGTTGTAGCAGATTATCTGACCGTGACCTTTACCAGGTCCTCCTCCTTAGCCCCATCCTCGGCAATGAAAATTCTACCCGCTCCTCCGACGCCTTGATTTGGAGGCTGAGTCTCTGCTTTCATACAGTAAGTAGGGGTTCTTTCCATCATTAGCTCATAGCTTCGACATTGGCACTTATTGTGGCCAACAGATTTGTAGAAATTACATAACAATCGTTGGGGTGTCTGAACGAACTTCTGAAGTAAATGGAAATCATTCGTCGCATGTTGCCCAGTAACTTGAAAAATGGCACACCATAGCGTAGCCCCCATGCTCGGTCCTGCTAAGGCTTCTGACTTGAGGGGAATTTTCCAACCTCCTATAATATAATTCGCGTACATGGTACAATGATCTTTATCAAGCCCATGGCCCTTGCACTTCAAACACCAGACTTTTTCGTGCATTTCTGCTTTAATCTCCTTGTCTTTTTTCAAACTCTTTAAGTCTAAATGTAATCTTGCTAACTATGAGTGGATTTGATGTACCCCTAGGTTCGTGTCCTAAATAGGTGATGCATGCAAGCTCATAAAGATATCTAAGGCTTATGCATGTGTATCTATCTTCTGCTGTGACAGAGTGATTCTCAAATGGGGTAGAAGTGACATGATAAACCAATCATAATGTTGGCGATATGCGATCTGCATGTTAGCCTGTCTGATCTGACACTTCAACCTCTGATCAAAGTCCCAAGGCATCTCCTCAACCTTCATCATGATCTCATTAAATTCAATCACTGACTTTGAGTCGGATTTAGGCTTACTAAACTCTTTTTTCAAAGTCATCTTAGTCTCTGCTAGCATCACAAGAGGATTATTAGCGTAATACTTAATGTACCAAGTTAGTGCGCGATCCTGCAAAGTAGTTACCAACTGCACCTTCTTTATATTATCATCGGTGATTTGTTGTGTTATCCATAAGAATTTGTAACAAGCCAGAATTAATCTTGATCTTCACTTCCTATGCCCTTGAAGATTGGCATCTTCATTTCGTTCTCCATGTTGAAAGGTGGCGGTGGAGGTGGAGGTGTGAATGAAGGTGTATGTGGTGGTGGTGGAGGTGGAGGTGGAGTGGATGGATGGATGATTTGTTCTAGGAATCCCTTAAGTCATTCACAGAATAGCACTTCGCGGCGTAGTCTTCCCCGCCCCTTCGTCATCACTTGAAGGAGGTCCAATCAATGGACTATGCTCTAGTCCTGATACTTCACAATTTCTAAAGAATCTTCCACTTCGCGTAGCTCTGAACATCAAGGTAATGACATCACCCATTTTTCACATAATAACATTTTAATCCAAGTATTCAATGATCTTAAATACTTACCTCACGGTCCTTTGAAGAATCTTCGCTATAGTTGATTGAGGTATCAATTGCAAATTCTGTAACAAATCCTCCTAGAATTCGATCAAGCCAATGATCGACAACCTGCGCAATCGTTTTTTCAGAAGCTTCTAGTCATCGTACTAATTATGAATTCCACACTAAAGGACTATCAATCTTCCACCCTCCTTGATTGTCTATCAACTTGGCTAACCACTTGGACAGTTCAATGGGGAAGATGTAGAAGAAGATTTCGTGTATCTCTGTATACAGATACCTATTCAACAAATATTCCTTTGACAAGCGTGGATTCTTGTTTTCTTGCATCGTGAACTTGTGAATCTTTCAATCCAACCACTTTTCAATTTCTTTCTTGGTCGGGTTCCAATGATGCAGCATCACACATGTCTTCCAAGTAGATCCCAGTCTCGACAGTGGAACCATTTGTTGGCTTAAGGGGTCCTGATCTAGGTTTAGAGTTAGTTGTGCCAACCAACAAAACCCTACACTATTGGCCCTTTTGGCAACAACCCATGTAGCGCAGGTTGCAGTCTCACCCGGAGCAGTATGGTGGGATGCAAAAACCAAGTTTCTGCATCCAGAGACTAGTGTGATGTCTTCCACCACCTTATATCTGCCTCCGCGCAAATCAATAGACTTATAGGTCTCATTACTGTAACTCTGTTAAAGTGGCCTTCATACCTTCGCGAAGGTCCATGATTAATCCTTGCGAACCTTTAACAGTCGAATTACCTACTTGCACGCATAAAAAAAAATCATAAGTTGGAGTTCGCACAGATCTACTTTATTCTTCAAAAAGCATAATAGAGACCACTAGAACCTTTGCAGAAGTGTCTAAGCATTCATTTCATACATTATTAAGACAAATTCAAGACAGTCACGTAGCCTTTAATCAATATTTCATAAAACATGTCATTCATCAGTATCATATAACATTAACATAGATAAACATAAATACTCTGTAATTCTTCGGAAAACTATCTTATTGATCTTCAATTCACTGATTACAGACACAAACTACCCTAGCACTCAGCTTCAGGGGTCTATGCACTCAGCTGTGGACTCTACCCAGGCCTCCGCGCACTCAGCTATAGAGCCTTTCCTTCTCTACCTAAGCGCGGGAAGAAGAGCCTTCCTGCCTTAGCTCCTGCCCAATACTCTTCAACCCAATTCTAAATCCTAAAAACTTATGTCCAAACTTATCCTTGGACTCGCTAAGACCCGACCATTTATAGACCTTTCCATACAAGGCCGTGGTCCGCGGACCATGGGTGAATCTCAAAACTGACTCAAAACATTACTTAAAACAAGGGGTTAAGCCCCTTTGACTCTTATTCATATACATGCTCCGCATCCACAAATCGAGAAGACTTTACATATTTTACAAATTTTTTTACAAAAAATGACTAATTAATTCCATTCTGCCCCTGGAGACCCCATCCCAACACAGAGTCGTTGGATGAAACTTCAACTGCAACTTTGTTATCTTCAATTGGAAGTTGAAGGTAACCCTGCCAACCTCATCCTTTGAGGCACATACCGTAGCAACCAATTTCCTTACTTTTGTTGAGGCTTCTACTCCTTTGGTATGTTCAATTTGGGTACTGACTTCCAGGCCTACTCGATCATGGTCTCCAGGATCTGACGTCGTGTCTACAACTCCTCCTTTTCCTTCAGTGCCTGAGTTTTCTCTGCGAAATTTTTTTCATTGTTAACCTTATACTCACTTATGACGGTGAGGGTGCGCTGCTCTCTGGTCGTCAGTTCCTTTGAAACCCCCTGATGCTACGCATGGAGGGTCTGGAGCAGCAACACGACCAAATTCATCCCCATGTACTTCACTATGTTGATCACAGTGTGATCTTCATATGATTCTGCGTGAACGGACCCTTCTAGCAATGGTATAACTCTAAGGTCCACGGTCCGTTCCAGCTCCACCACTGTTCCACTTCCCTGTGTTAGGCTCGTTTTTACCCTACTCGCTTGCCCAACGCCCACCTAAATCCTATTATCCTGGATCTGCAGCTCGCACAGATCCTTTTGGATGCTTCCTAGCATCTCTATATATTGTTGCTCAAACTACTGCAACACCTCAATCGTTGTGTCTCTTACCTTGTCACTGATCTCATTGGGATTGCCTTCTATTAGAACCATTAGGTCGAGGTGCATCTACTTATCAAGCTTATGCTTTTTCCATTGTCCACTCATCTACTCCTTCCCGCACCTCTTCAAGGTGAAAGGAGTTCTCTGCTCCTCACCACTGCCTCCTCCCTGCTCTGACAACTCTAGCTCATCAATGTGTTGTGACGCTGACTGGTCACCTTCTTCTGTATCATGTTGTTCTTTCTCAACCTGCTCTTTAGCATCACACTCTTTATCCACCCGCTCTTTCTCCGCAGCTACCTTAGTAGCAACTTCTTCTTTTGCTCAGCGAGAGCTCATGCAACCTTCTGAGTAGCCTCCTTACGCTTTTGTACAGTTGAGCTCTCTGTGCTTGTGCTTGTTCCCACATCAAGTCCTGTGGGTTCGTGCCACTCAAATGGCCAATACCCCACTATCTCCTATACATTTGTCTTGGATACCAAATAGGGAAACTTGTGCCAAATGTGCTTTGGGTCCTTCCACACTATAATCGACACACTGTGGAATTCAGACTTGAACTATGCATAGGCCATTAATTGTTCAAACAAGGTTGGGGACAACCTTGGCCTCTGATTTATAACCATCCGAAGGTCCATCTCCATGAGGATCCAAAAAAAATTTGACTTCTTGATTCTTGTCAAATCCTTTATAGACCACACCAAGGCAAACCGTGCTGCCTTGGGTAAATCTTCCTTTAATGGGGAGAACTGGCTATCCTTCAGTAATCTCCAAGCTACTAAAACAATAGATAATAGAATCCATGAATAATGGAACAACTTTCTCTCCTTCTGAGCTTCCTGATAGTTTGCGAGGAACTCCTTGCATAGATATTTTTCCCAATTGTATTGGACTCCCTTTGCGCAATGTTATACAAGTGACACTACCAGCACCAGAACCTTGTCCACGCGGCACTTCCTCATTATTTTTCCCACCAAAATCTGGGTAATGAACTGCACCGCTTGGTCCTTAATAGAGCGAATAGAGTATCTGCGCGTCTTCTTAACAAGCCCATATTTTGTCTTCATTTTATCTGCTAATTATTTTTCCCCACTTTTCCCTCCAAACTCCTTTATAAGGCAACTTCGTTATTTTGTGGATTCACATGTCAGTTATTGGGATGGGCTCACCAAGCCATAGACACCCAATATGCACCAACGTGAGGAGTTGGTGCACACACACCGTGTTGATAGTTGATCGATGATAATGCAGTACACAGAGCATGTGCAGCAGTCTAGCCTGCTCAACACCTCTGACCCACTTCATGGGCTCTAACTACGTAACCCCCATCTTTTCATATTAATGTAGCGTGTCTTTTCATATATTTGTGGGTTGCCAAGTGTGGGAATCTCTCATGGTCCATGAGGTCCCAATCCTCCATTTTTAGCACTAGAAGACACGCTAATGTAGGACCTTCAAACACCACCTATTCAGGCAACAGGGGTGTCGAAACGGTGAATTTCCCAGAGTCTGGATCTTTGGTAGCTTTGATTCATCCCTTTTATGGAGGAATATACTCATGAAGCTGTGAGATGGGCTCGACCTCTTCAGCATCTAATTGTTTAGTACCTTGGTACTCCTACTCCTCTAAATCAACCACTTTCTCTATTTGTTTGTCTTTCTTCTCCTTTTATTGCACCTCCGGTTTCTTTCTCGGTGACATTCTCACTGGCATCAGCTTCTTTTGCTTTTCTTTTGTGGTTGATTACTTCTCTTTTGCCATAGATTTCTTCGGCCTTGGCGACCTCAGCATGGTAGGCATAGGGGTTGTCGCTTCCATACTTGATATCTGAGGGCCCATCCCATTAGAAACAACGACTTTAGCACTCACGGCTTTGGGGGGGTTTGTAGCAATCATTTGCTAGAGAACAAGTCTCTGATCAATTTCAGGCAACATTGCAAATACTGGACTGGAAAACAAGTTCTCCCAAACCTTATTATTTGTATGTGTTGAACAAAAAAGCACCGAACCGACTCTCAGAATGTAAAGTGTTCTTTGTTGGACCAACACACGTGATTTATAGGAAGTTTTGAATTCAAATCTGACCGTGCCCCCCAAATTTTGATAATAAATGCATCTTTGGTGGTAGATTTCCAAATATTTTTGCCATAAATAGTGCTTACCCTCTCCTCTTAACTGATATTTTTCCATCAAATCATGAATAGTAACCTCAATGGATACTTTTGGACCCATCTGCGTGGCACCCTCCTCCATGGAGTAGCTCATCTAGTGCAGCTCCACCTGTTGCACCCCTGTTAGCCATCGCACAGCCGTTCTACCACATTTTTCACCTAGTCGGAAAGCATATTTTATAGTCCCGCAATCCCTTGAAACTACCTAGATTACTAAGACTATCCTGCTGCCATATAGTCATCGCGCAAGGGAAGGATCCCCTGTGTACAACTTTAGCCCACTTCCGTTTACTTTTCCAAGGAATTGTTCTCCATTTAGCTTTGCGAGATGAACTATGCCACCATCCGTGATCTTCTTAATAACATATGACCCCAACTAGTGCATTTGAAACTTTCTGGGAAATTTCATGAATTTGCTGTCATATAACAACACCAAATCATCTACCTTGAATATGCGCAGCTTAACATGTCAATCATGCCATGCCTTCTCGCATTCCTTTTGCACTTGTTGGTGAAATCCTATAAGGAAGCAGTCTTCTTCTAACTCCATGATCTACGCGAGTCGTTCCTCCAAGGTTGCGTGGTCTGCCATCTCAGTCAAGGCTGCAATCCATAAACTTGGCATAATATACTCCATCGGCATTACTACTTCAACTCCATAGACCAACCTGAATGGTGTCTGTCCCATCAAATTCTTGCAAGTTGTCCTATAAGCCCATAATACAGTAGGTACATGCATGTCCCGGCCATTCCTCTATGCATTGCATACGTTTGTCAATGCTTGCTCCAAAATATTGTTAAAATATTCCACCATCCCATTCGCTTGTGGGTGATAGGGCATGCTCTTCTAATGATACACCTGGAATTCTTCAAACATCACGTTGATTTCTTTGTTCAAAAAATTCATACCCCTATCGCTGATCAAAATCTTAGGTCATCCAAACCTCGTTAAGACATACTCGAATAGAAACTTTGCAGTTGTGGTCATTGTACAATCCTTCACTAGTTGCGCTTCTGCTCACCTGGTTAAATACTCGATTGCAGTAATGATATACTGTGTGCCCATCTTCTTTCCTGGTGGTTGTATGGGACCTATAAAGTCAATAGCCCATTTCTCAAATACCTGCAACAAAACTTGGGGATTTAAAGGAAATTCATCCCTTTGCAAAGGTTGCCTCGTACTTTGACAAGCATCGCAAGCCTTGCAGTATGCCTTAGAATCCTTGTGTAATGTTGGCCAACATAACCCAGTGCGAAAAATCTTTTGCACAATCGCTTTCCCTACATAGTGACCTCCTGCCACTAATCCATGAGCTTCAGCCAAGATACTAGCACACTCAAACTCTAGAATATACCTTCGCAATATCTCATCTGACCCCATCTTATACAAATGACACGAAATTACCAAAAATTCTACAGCGCGAACTACTAACTCCTTATTTTATTGAGTGGAGTAACCTTCCAGAGTTGTTTCCATTGTTAAGAGCTGAATAATATTGGAAAAATGATCATCTGCAATGCACACTGCAAAGAGATGTGGACGCCAGTCCTTCCTCCAAACTACTTGGTTCTTCACCTGTTTCAATCCTTGATAGATGGTATCGGCCTACATTCAGCCTTCCATGCTTCACAATCACTTCAAAGTCATACTCCTGGAACAATAGTAACCATTATTCCCCCCCAACACAGGCTTATTGACTAGGTACTTCAACGTGAAATGATCTGTATACATTTTAAAATGTCCATCTAACAAGTAATTCCTAATATTCTACAGCACATAGGCCATTTCTAGCCCTTCGTGCTCTATGGTGGAGTAATTCTTCTCAGCTTTGGATAACTTTCTTCTTGTGAAAGCTATCGAATGATCAATTTATCCCTCATCGGCTTGTGTTAAAACTGATCTTAGTGCAATGCAGGAGGCAACAACATGCACATGAAACTCCTTTTTCTAGTCCGGAAACACCAAAATAGGTGTTGTCACCATTTTCTCTTTCAAGACATCCAATTTGTGCTAACAATCTTCATCCCAGGAAACATCGCATCCTTCTTTAACAATTTCTCCATTAACACAGTTATCTAGGCATATGCCTTGACAAATTTCCTATAGTACCCAATGTGTCCCAATGTTGCACGCAACTACTTCATGATCCTAAGTGCTTCCAAATTCACAATTACAACGATCTTTGCAGGGTCCACCATAAATTCCTGCTTACAGACAACATGGTCGAGAAAAATCCCAAAAGGCACACAGAATATACATTTCATTATGTTTAGCGCAATCTGATACAGTCAACATGTATCTAGCATTAGGTGTAGAGTCGCAACATGTCGCTTTACCAACCCAAACACAATCCAATCATCAAAATATACCTCCAAGAACTTATGAATAAAATCCTTGAACGTCGTGTTCACTACCTAGGAAAATATTGCAAGCGCGTTCTGCAATCTGAATGGCATAACTGTATATTGAATGCAGCCCCACTAAGTTGTGAAGGTTGTTTTTCTCTGATCTTCCAATGCGATCTTTATTTGATGATATCCCAAAAATCCATCTGTAAACGAATACGCCTCCTATCCGCCAACATTTTCTAGCACTTCCTCAGTAAACGGTGTTAGAAATGGATCATGCACACGGGCATCGTTCAAATTCCGTAGATCTACACATATGTGGATCTCACCCTTCTATTTCTTTTATTGGACCACCATTGGGCTAACCCAATCTGATTCTTCTACAGACTCAATAATAAAAACTTCCAACATTTTATTCAGTTCTAGGCGCAGCTTCTCCTTATACTTTGGATTATGTTGATAAGGTCACTACTTAATAGGCTTTGCATCTAGTTTCAATGTGATCTTCATAACTGTAATGCCCTACTTAATCTTATCATGCTAATTTTTATTAGTGTTTAATTAACCTGAAAATATTGACTTACAATAATCAAGAAATATTGGTATGTACCTACATTTGCAAAACTGTAATTTTATTTTACTGATATAAATTTTATTATTGTTATTATTCAATTCCTAACTTGTCTTCTCAAATTTAATTTTGGATAAGATAACGTCTTCTCTAATTAAAATCCAAATTAAATATCCATATCCCAAGGTGTCTTTTCAAATCTAGTTTTGAGAAGATATGGACTTCCCCAATTAAAATCCAAATTAAATATCCATATCCCAAGGTGTCTTTTCAAATCTAGTTTTGAAAAGATATGATCTTCTCCAATTAAATCCAAATTAAATATCCATATCCCAAGGTGTCTTTTCAAATCTAGTTTTGAGAAGATACGGTCTTCTCCAATTAGGTTCCAAAATAAATATCCATATCCCAAGGTGTCTTCTCGAATCTACTTGGGAGAAGTTATGGTAAAAAAGGTCAAGGATACTAAATGAAAGAATGAGGGGGTAGTCATGACATTAATGATAGGTGGTTGACGTGGATGGGAGGAAGATACATAAAAGGGGAAGGATGACGAGAGGAGAGGGGAATCCTTGGTCTTGGTCTTGGTTTTGGTTTTGGATGATTTAGTTTTGGGAGGAATGTGGAGAAAGAGAAGGGAGAGTGTTGGTTTAACTTAGACACACTACAACTGGTTGGACTTGGGCTCGGAGGGTTGGGGAAGGGCTAGGAAACCATTCTAAGTTGGTTGGGAGGTAAATTTAGTCGGGTAGTCGAGAGGAGCATCCCAACAGAGTCAGGAACATCTCAACCAAGATATTGGAACAATTAGAGGACCCAGTGGAGACGAGCATCACAACAGAGTCAATAGCATCTCAACCAAGCTATTGGAACATGTATTCTTCCATTTATTACTTACTTATGTAAATAGTTGCAATGAAATTCTTGCTTGTTTAATATGTTGTAAATAAAATTTGATTGTATATTATCATAAAATAAATGTTGAGTTATAGAAAAGTTATTTCCCTTCTTGTTGTGTTTAAATTAAATAAATTTAGTTTGTAGTTAGAGGACCCTAGGATGGATCCTCACAATAACACCTGAATCTCTGGCAATCCATTTCAAATCTGAAAAATTCATAGGGAATAAGTCATGGTACTCACGCAACAACTCAGCTACCTTATCCACCATGTATTCGTCCCAATAGTCTCCTATCTTCACGAACTTAGGTTCTTCTTCAGATCCAATGTTTACCTTTCAAGTTTTCAAAGGCTCTGGTATATCCAGGTTTTCTACCTTCGATCCTTTGACTTCGCGATGTCCTTCAGTTTCAAGAATGGTAATTGTTAGCGCTCAAATTTACCTTAGGCTGAAATAAGGTAAATCTCAAGGCCACATCAAACCACGCTCAGCCTCGTAGCTAGCCCTACGGGGACAGGAGAGGGCTCTCTCCGGGTCAATCTCGGCAAAAGGTACTCAATGAGGCTCGAGATGACTAAATTGGTAATTAATTTTAGGCTAGGTATGAAATACAAGGAGTTTGAAATTGATTTTTGGGTTTTTGTTGAATCAAAGGGAAAGGCAATTTTGGGTGCGGGGATGAGACACAGTTTTTGTAGAGGTCCGATTGGGGCAAGGAAGGCGATCGTCTTGATGCTTTTAAAGAGAATGAATGGATAGATCTGACTGGTGAGAAGTTAAGGAGAGCAAGAAGTTTTCAAGGATTCTCCATAAACATATGAAAACATGGAAAATCAAACAAACTTAAAGGCAGAGCATAACAAATTATGGATTCTACCTTAACACTTCATTTGTTCAATTGCAGAAGATGAGAGAAGGAAAATGATACACCTAACAACTTACAAATACTGAATGAAGCACACTATCAACACATAAAGCCACATGGATCCCAAACAGTGCTACAAAACCCTCGTCTTTCCTTTGCCAAAAATGCAGAAGTGAATGTACAATAGAGTGTCAAGCTTTTCCCAAGGGTCCAAACCTGAAAATGACTTAGAAAATACATAATATAGGTAAGCCAACCCATTCCCTTGCCTCTAGGGGTCGAGCTCATCATCCTAGGAGCTGTTTCAACCAACTCTAAACAAAGCACTACAATATAGGCAGTCAAAACAACTTGCCTCTATAAGGTAGGAAACCAATTCATTCATTAAATTTTCACTCTTTAGTGAATGAATCTTCTAGAACAAGTAACTAAGTGTTAAAATTACATCATGTTCAATCAATTACATCAAGAGAAGTCAAAAATTACATCACAAATCAAAACTAGTCAAACTGGCCGAATTTCTGAGCTGGAAGGTGAAAATTTGACCAAAAATCTCTATGCGCCGTGCGCTAGAGCTCTATGCGTCGCGTGTCTTTAAGCCTATTTTTGGGGCACTTGCAGGAGTCCAAATTGAGCTCAGATTGGCTTGTTAGAAAGCGCTTCCTGTCTACGTTCCAACCCAAGTGGAATTTTCCAATTTGGTGTCCATTTGCCCCTCCAAACGTGCATTCTCCCAAGACTGCTTCCTGTGTATCCAAAAAAGGACAGTGAGGTCATTTTTTGCATGTTTTTTGACCTTTTGGGGACCCAAAACTTGCCCAAATTTCTTTTCCAAGTACCAAAATTCATGATTTCTCATGAAAAATCCAAAACTGCAAGCCATTTGTCGTTTTTACCTCCCAATCTTATGCGTCTCGCGAGGCGCGTGGTGCACAGGGAAAGCGCGGCGCACTGGGCTTGAGGCGCGCTGTGCATAGAGCCTGTGCGTAGCGCCTTTTGGCATGAGACTTTTGGAGGTCTTCCTGGTGTCAAAATCAGGTGCAAGATAGCTCATTGGAAAGGTCTTTGAGTCTAAATTCCAAACCAACTATAATTTTTCAATTTGGAGTTCATTTTCCTTGTCAAAACTGAAATCTCCCAAGACTAGTCAAAACGTGCCAAATGAGGATGCCTCAAGGAAGAGTGTTGTTGCAGTCAACTTTGGAATGCCTTCTGCAACTCAAAATTGAGCTCATGATAGCTCATTGGAAAGATATTTTTGTCTCGTTATCTTTTGACACATCAAGAAAGCTATTTGGCCAACCAAGCTAGGAGAAAACGTGATTTTCCCAAGGTCACTTCAGAGGTGCATCAATTGTCTCGAGGCGATTGTATTGTTGACATTTCTCTAAAACTATGACACCTGTGTAAAAAGTGAAGGATTTTTTTCTTTCATGGCCTGTGGTGGACAAAAACCTCTCTCATTTTTCCAAAATTCATCTTTTATTGCTCAGAAACATCATTTTAGTGAAACCTATCCCGATGTGTGAAACAAGGAATTTTGTCGAAATGAAGTGAAATGAAGGGGATAAGGGGCTTATAAATTCTTGGGAAAATTTTTGGAAGTAGGGAGGGATGTTAGGAAGCAGGGGAAAGTGGAATCTCAGAGATTGAGTGAGGGGAAGGGGTCCAAAAGGGCAAAACATAGGCCTAGCCTAGAAAATTGCCAAGTTGTGGCAAGAAACTAGGGTTTGTGTCAAAAAGAGGAATTTGAGATATTTCAGTGATGGGAAGTGTTTGATAAGGTACATTAAGGATATGGGAAGGTGTATGAACATCTAGATACAAGTTTTGCTAGTGATTTGATCGTCCAAGAGAAATTGCCTTCAAAACCCTAGGAGAGGGAAATGACCTTACCTAGGCGCAACTGAAGCATGAAGAAGGTGTGAAATGACCCAATGGAACCTGACATGATGATGAAAACCCTATGAATGATGATAGACTCAGTTGAATAGTGACACAGACTAACATTTGGGTAATTTTGAAAGGAGTGAAAGCAAACCCTAGACCTAATGCCTAGTGACCAAATTTTGCTTGAAGACTCACTGAAATGACAAAATTTGACCTTGACACTCTGAGAACACTTTGTAAGAGAATATTTGATCACTGGAGGAAGGCTGGAAAGACTGACACTAACATTGGCTCCAATGGGGATGGTAGCTCCTTGGAGGTGCCAAGAATGGCAGATCTTTGGGAGAGAAAACCAGTGCCTTATCCATTGGGCAATGGAGTCAAAAACTCAAACTGAAATGCATGACTAAAAACTGATGACTTGAAAACACAAATTGACTCTCACTCAACTAAGAACTGACTTGATACTTAAACACAACCGACAAACTGGAAATGATGCTCAAAGTGGAGCTTATTCATCAAAACCTACTCTAATAGTTTCATTCATCACCTGATCAAGTGAAATGAAACAACCAATGCAACCAAGTAAGTATTCCATCTGTTGTTCAAATTTTCCACAAGTGCTCACTTATGAACAACAAGAGAGAACTACTGAAAGGCAAATCCCATGACAACTTGGAAACAGATCCGTTGAATGATATGGATCCTCTATCCACCTCCAAAAACACTGCATAAGGATCTTGAAATTCAAGCACACTGGAACTTAGCTCGTCTAATGGATTACTTCTCGTTTCCTCATACCATGAATGCAAACTTTGATCTGAGACTTGTGACGAGAACTCTGCTGAAAATGACAAAGTAACCGGCTGCCGGATCAAATTCATATCAGCACATGTTTCAAGCTCACATATAGTTAATGGAGAAAGACTTTGACTGCAAACCTCATCCAAAACATCAGTTATTGGATCATGAAAAACTTGAAAAGACTGCTGCAAACCATTTTCTATTGGTTCCAATGTGATTATATGATTGCCTACATGCTGCTTATTTTTTTCTTGAGAGATTTTACGAAGATTCTGCCTTATAAACTGAAATGATTCGAAACAAAAGGGTATAGAATCTTCCTGCATCATCAAATCATGTATTTCATCTTCCACACCTTCATCTGTAACTTGCCCTTCAATTTCATTTGGTGGCTGCAAATCTGATGCTATAGGCTGCTCAAGAATTTTGTTATTTGTCTCATCCTCAACATTAACACTGTGAGATTGCTGATTTGTTATAGGTTGTTCATTTGAATATTTACTATGCAATCTACCCTTCAAAAATTGAAATGATTCAAAACAGAATGGTACGGAGTCACCTTGAATCATTAAATCATGTGTGTCCACTTCCAAGTCTTCAGCTGCAACTTGACAATCAATGGTTTTCGGGGGTTGCAAATCTGAATATGAGAATTCTTGAACAAAATTTTCATTGCTCTCAAGATGATTCAAATCAAGACTTGTTGACATTTGATTTTTGATTGCATGGTAGTTATCTCTGATGAACTAAAACGAATCAAAACAAAAAGGAAAAGATCCTTCACTTACTTCAAACTTTGATGCACTTTCCTCATCATTGTCATAGTCGATATTCATCGGTTGATCACTGTATTCGAGCTGCTGAAAGTGAACTTCCTCCTCGCACAAACTAGTTGCTGATTCGTTTGCAAGATTAGCTTCTTTTTGGAAAACATAATCATCATCATACTGATCAAACTGAGGCAATTCATCATCAAACATAAACATCATATCAACAACTCTCTCTTCTTCACAATGATCTATAAAATAATCACTATGACAACTTGGATCAGAAAAAAAATGTTTTGGGTCAGCTGCTTGTTCTTGAATGTTGCTTTCATTTTTTGCAGTCATGTTCCGCACCATATCTTCTACTGCATTTACGAAAAGATCAAGATTTTCCTCTGAAAGTGTCAGCTGCTTTGAAATGTTGTTCTTTTCTTCTTCTTTCAACCTTTCCCTCAAGATCAGAAAATGAGCCTCTACATTCACTGCCTTGTTCTGCATCTTGTGAAGTGTTGTAATATCCTTTTCTCTCAGCTGAAACTCCATTTCTGGATCAAAGGAACTCGGGTAGTACAAGAGAGGAGATCTAGGAGAAGGTCTTATATCAACTGGCATTGAATAATAAACTTGGTTAAATATGGCAGAAAATTGTTGTACTACCTCCCCTGGCATTCTTTTCAGTTGATTATACTCTTCTATAATAAGGAAAAGGTTCTGCCTGATCATCCACCTGTCGAGAAAAAATTTGATGAACTGCCGGAAATATGAGATGCTCACATCAGGGAGGATTCTGAACCAACTCTTCACTTTGCCTTGCAAAGAAAGAGCAAAAATCCTTATACTGACATCTTCTGCATCAACTTCAAAAAGATCTAGAAAAGACTCAAAATTCTGCACATGTTGCTCAGAGTTGACATTCTTACTTTCACCATCGAACCTCGGCAAGTATAGATCATAGTTTTTGGGGAAAGCATGGAGAACAGAAGGTAAAACAAGAGGTTTATACGGATCTAGATTTTTACAAGGTGTAGGGGTATGTACAGCAGGTATAGAATCAGTCTTGGTCTCTTGGGGTTCATCAATTTGAAGATGGTCAACACAAAATTTAGAAGAAAGGTCTTGATCAAGCTCAAAGGTATGCAAATCTTTGGTATTCACAATCTTCAAAGGGAAAGAATCAACTGCAGGCCGAGGATCTCTTCTCAAATACAGTATACTTTGCGAAGCCTTCTTGACATTCTTGGGAAAAGAGAAGAAATAATTTATGACAAAGAACAAAATGTCTTGGATGAAATTCCAACTTGAATACCTGATCTGTCCATGTTGTCCTTTCATCATTTTGCTGGTCGGGATCATCCTCCAGTGGAGTCTTTGGATATGATCTCGAAAATGATTTAGAGTTGCCAGGTGAATGATTTCAGCCTTGCTAGTGTCTGATCGTTGTCCACCATCAACAATCAGATCTGAACTCGATACATGTACTGGGGAAATTTATAAGTTAAGTGTTACGATTACAAGCTAGACCGGAGATCGACTGAAGCAGCGTTTATCTACTATGCACTTGCAGAGCAATGTGCAGTTCGAAGGCTACCTGGCGTGATTTCAGACTCCGTCTGTAGCTATAAATCAAATCACACTAGCAAGCAAACCAGTTTTTCCCTAGTATGGTCGCCACTATGTTAGCGCTCAAATCTACCTTAGGCTGAAATAAGGTAAAACTCAAGGCTACATCAAACCACGCTCAGCCTCGTAGCGAGCCCTATGAGGACAGGAGAGGGCTCTCTCCGGGTCAATCTCGGCAAACAAATCATGAGGATCGAGAATGACTAAAACAAAGCTAATTTTAGGCTAGATAGGCAGTACAAAGTTTGATTTGAGTTTAGGAAGTTTTTGGTGTGAAACAAGAAAGGCATATTTGGGCTTGGGATGAAGGACAATTTTTGTAGAGGTCCGATTGGGGCAAGGAAGGCAATCGTCTTGATGCTTTTAAAGAGAATGAATGGCTAGATCTGACTGGTGAGAAGTTAAGGAGAGCAAGAGGTTTTCAAGGATTCTCCATAAACAGATGAAAACATGGAAAATCAAACAAACCTAAAGGCAGAGCATAACAAATTATGGATTCTGCCTTAACACTTCATTTGTTCAATTGTAGAAGATGAGAGAGGAAAATGATACACATAACAACTTACAATTACTGAAAGAAGCACACCATCAAAACATAAAGCCACATGGATCCCAAACAGTGCTGCAAAACCCTGGTCTTTCCTTAGCCAAAAATGCAGAGAAAATATGTACAATAGTATGCCCAAGCAATCCCAAGTGTCCAACCTCTCCAACCTTTGAAAATGACTGACAAAATACCTCTTATAGACCATCCTAACCCCTTCCCATGCCTCTAGGGGTAGAGCTCCTCCTTTTAGGAGCAGTTTGAACTAATTCCAAACATGGAGCTGAAAACTAGGCATCCAAACAACCTGCCTCTAAAAGAAGGGAAACTCATTCATTTCATTAAATTTTTTCTATTTTGTAAATGAATCATCTAGAATAGGTAAATAAGTGCCAAAGTTACATCATACACATCAAATTACATCAAGATAAGTCACATATTACATCAGAAGGTGAAACTGGTGAAAACTGGCCGAATTCCTGAGCAGGAAGATGAAAATTTGACCAAAAATCTCTATGCGCCGCATGCCTGAGCTCTATGCATCGCGTGCCTTTCAGCCTACTTTTGGGGCACTCCCCGACATCAAAAACAAGCTCACAATAGCTGGTTGGAAAGCCCTGGATGTCTGCTATCCAGCCCAAGTGGAATTTCCCAATTTGGAGCTCATTTGCCCCTTCAAAATGTCATTCTCCCATAAGTACTTCCTGTTGGTGCAAAAGGTGGCAGAAACGTGATTTTAATGGTGTTTTTGGCCCTTTTGATCATCCAGAACTTGATGAAATGCCTTGGCCATACTAGAGCATGCATAACTTACCATGGAAAATCCAAAACTATAAAGTTTTTCTCTAGCAAGTATCCCAATCATAAGCGCGCACGTCGACGCGCTACGCGTTGAGTTGAAAAACCTGTTTTGCAAGCCAAAAATTTCAAAATGACAAAATTTTCTCCAAATTCCTTGAAATTTGGGCTGAAGGTGCCTCATCAAGTGCCATGCTCAGCCAAAGAAGCTTCGGCCAAGATTCGGAGCCAATCTTGCCTTTTACTCCGTTTCAGTGTCTTCCTGGTGCATATAGTTCATTGATGGAATCACTGTCTTGTTCGTATGATGAATCTGTCCGTCTCCATGGTGTTTGAAACAAGGTGTATGTTTGGTTTGGAATAACTTGTCATAAAAAATCCATGCAAAGCTTATAATATGAGGGTTGTTCTCATCTTTACCTTCATAATCTCCATGACGCCAATAAATTGGGTGATATATTACATGATACCAAGCAGATGCCTTTGCATATTGATCATCTGAAGAGCTGCTTTCATCATCTCCAGACCATGACCTGGCTTCCTTTTTAAGAGCCTTCACTTCATACATGATTGTTTCCTTGAGATCTCCAAGCTTAGAACCATGGATTTTTGACAAACTGAAAATGTTTCCACTTACTATTTCTGCTTCATATATAATTCCATAATGGTACATTGATGTAGCCAATTCAAAGTCATACCAGTTTTTTCATAGTAATGCATCATTAATGTACTTTTGAGATCACCGCACCTCCAAATCCTTATCATATGCCTTCTCCGCAACTTCCTTTGTGAATGAGTTTATAGACAGAGTATGTGTTGCAACTTTCTTCACGGATCTATAAAGTTTACCAGCTATGTTTTCTTTAAACATTCACCATACAACAAATACCATCAAACAACCATCAAAATTTGGATGAAAAGCTATGAGAGAAGCTCAACCCACTTGTACAAATGATGATCTAAGCATATTGGGCGATTTTGGAGAAAAATTTTGAAGTTTTTGGGCTTGTTGGCTGTATGCACCGCACACCAGCCCAACGCGCCACGCGCTCCCAATGCGCCACACGAATACAAACTTACACTGGCCAATTGAGCCCAGTGCGTCGCGCGCACCCAATGCGTTGCGTGTCTTCTGTATGGGTCGCGTGCCACATAATTCATTTTGCAGGAGGTTTTTGGAGGCCTTTCTGGTGTCAAAATTAGGCACAGAATAACTCGTTGGAAAGGTCTCTGAGTCTACTTTCCGACTCAGCTACAATTTTTCAATTTGGAGTTCATTTTCCTTGTCCAAAATCAAATCTCCCAAGACTGGTCAAAATGTGCCAAATGAGGCTGCCTCAAGGAAGAGTGTTGTTGCAGTCAACTTTTGAATGCCTTCCTCAACTCAAAATTGAGCTTATAATAGTTCATTGGAAAGATATTTTTGTCTAGTTATCCTTTGACTCATCAAGCAAGTTATTTGGCCAATCAAGCTAGGCGAAAACTTGATTTTCCCAAGGTCACTTCAGAGGTGCAGCAATTCTCCCGAGGCAATTGTATTTTTGACATTTATCTAAAACCATGACACCTGTGTAAAAAGTGAAGGAGGTTTTTCTTCCTTGGCCTGTTGGGGAAAAAAACTCTCTCGGTTTTTCAAAATTCATCTTGGATTGCTCTGTAACATCTTTTGAGTGAAACTTATCCCGATGTGTGAAACAAGGGAGTTTGTCGAAATGAAGCGAAATGAAGGGGATAAGGGGCTTCTAAATTCTTGGGGAAATTTTGGGAAGTAGGGAGGGATGTTAGGAAGTAGGGGAAAGTGGAATCTCAGAGATTGAGTG